>JAIUZE010014211.1:0-56700 GCA_022085475.1 Heliosperma pusillum | reverse complement strand
TGGCGAAGTCCATATAATGACTTATTTAATCAACATACTATATTTGTCCCTTCAACCGAAGAACCAAGAGTTAAACGTAACTATACTTTCTTTTCCAAGTCCAATGAAGGAACACATTATGCACATTCATATGGTGTAAATCCTATTTCAGAGCCAAAGTGGCACCCATAAAAAATACTTACTATAACCACCTTAGCAGTAGAAATGAAAGTCTTTGAAAAATAAACACTAGCTTATTGGTTTCTTACCAAGAACGACCAGGCAGGACAGAACCCGCTCCCGATGAGATAATGTACATTAAATTAGGTGGTAAATCCACCACTTCCCACAAGTCAGTACACATTAAAGAGTCAAGTTACAAATTCATAGCGTCACACCTACCAACGCTTGTTTTTAGTTCAGTTAGGGAAGAAGTATTGGTTTTGTGGAGTCTTTGAAAATAGAAAACTCAAATTGTGGTACATTAACAATCAAATGTAATGGATAATTCAGTTCTATATTATTATTATTAAATTTTTTTTTTATAAACACATCTTTCATTAAGACCCATCTTTCATTAATTTGGCATGGCATAAAAAGCTAATATGACCCACCTCTTTTCCATAGTTAAAACACGTAAATTTTGATTTCTGACCCAATTGACCTAAATCCTATATGGCCGATTAACTTAGGTTTAAACCAAAACCCATCAGTTTGACCCAATTAAGCAAAAATAAGTTTATGTTAAACGTGAATATTGTAACACTCCCAAATACCAAAGAGTCTACAAGACCTCCTTAGTACTTCGGGATGCCACCATCTCGGTTGCCCGAGGTAGTACATATAAAATCAAGCGATAAAGAAACAATACTTTATTTAATTAATGGTTTAAACTCAAATACATAATCTCAAACTAGACGGAATACCGTCTGGACCAACAATCCAAATAGTAATGTGTCAAGTACTATAAAGTAACTAATGCCTAAGACCTCATTAAACACCGTGGAAGCTATGACTCGTTAAGGTGATCCTCATCAACATCCCAGCGCAACTCATCTAGTTACCTGTTCATCACCTACTCACCATTCTCTAATGGATCACAATAGTTTTGTAAAACATTAACGGGGTCAGTAATCATATATAAAGACCAATGTATGAGACAAGCACAAAGGAAAGAGAAACCCGAGGACCACCGCAGCGGCCACCTCAGTAGACTCAGGTTATCATCCCTGTTGTACAAAAACCATCAATCAACGCTAGACCGCAGCCGCATGCGTCAAAATTTCATCTCACCGCAGCGAGATAAACCCGGAATATTAATGTGCACATCCCCCACGCAGTGGGATAACTACGGGGGCGAACTCGGGGTGTGATCCGTCTCCCAACGGAATCACCAACCAGTAACCATCGTAACAACCCAAACTGCATCATCATCATCATAAATCAAACAATCAAGTATCGTAGAATATCTTATCACATCATCTAGCATAAGCAAATACTGAGTAGGGAAACCCTACCTTATTGACAATTACGCAATGAACAACGAGTACTAAAAATCTTTCCTCTACTTAGTCCCCTCCTAATCAATCAATAATCACATAATCAATACCAACAATTTTCCCATTTTCTCCCAATTCAATTAAGGTTATAACAATACATACAAATCACAAAATATAGACACATACCAATGAAATCAACAAAGTAGCAAGAGATCGGATCTGGCACGAGATGATTAAGGATGTTCTTGAGGAATTAGAGAGAGTTTTGAGAGGAAAACAAGGTTTGCTTTGAGAAACGTAATGATAATTATGAATCCTAATTCTTCTTATAATCCAAATCAATCGTCTGACTAATCCTCGAAACCCGTCGTACTCGATCGAGTGCCTAACTCACTCGGCCGAGTACACAAGAACAGAAGACTATTTCAAACGACAAACCAATCTACTCGGTCGAGTAGACTCTACTCGGCCGAGTACCCAATCTACTTAGTCGAGTAAGCTTTACTCGGCCGAGTGCAATACGGAGTATTACAGTCTTCCCTCCTTAACAACGAACTTCGTCCTCGAAATTCACAACTCATACTCCTACCGCACAAAATACCCCTGCCAACAATAAACATAAGACGCAACAACAGCACAAGACAACCACACACAAAACAAACCAAACTCTACGACCTCTAACCAAATTCCCAATAGCCCAAACACAATGACTCTACCAATCACATATCAAGTCGGAACAAACCAACACCAAGTCTCCATCAAACACACTAAGACCAATAATGAAGAAAGGTTTTCCTAAACTAATACGAACCATTACATTCTTCTCTCTTTAAAAATGAACTTCGTCCTCAAAGTTCACACCCTCATTACAAATAAAAGAAAACAAGCATTCAAGCTAAAACTAACATCATCATATACTAAAGGTACCCTCAAAAACCGCCACAATCCGATACAATAACATAACTCAAAGTTCCAACAATACATACATCACTCTTACCGAAATGAGATACCTTTTAGGACATTCGGGCTAACACCGACAACCACCATTACTAAAATCCCAACATCCTAACGATATCATTAGCCAGCCCATACGAGTATTCTAACTTCATTACCGACACTTACCAACACTCTTCTTTGAACAATATCACAACTCTCACCAATCATATTTAACTCAACCCCTCGACAAGACCTATCACCTGATCCACCACGAAATACCCACAACATCACATATCATTTCACAACATAATATTCCATAATTTTCACCATCATATCAAACATTAATAATTACAACTTATCGCCATTTCCTATGCTATTAACATGCTACAATTCCACCTCCCTTAAAATGAACTTCGTCCTCGAAGTTTGATCATACCCAACCATTAACATTTTTACTATCATCCATGCTCTCACACAAATAGTTCTATACCTTCACGTAACTACAGTTGATCATCACCATATAACTAATACCTCAACTCCACACCCATGCCTATAATAATACCTCAATAGCATAACTTATCACAATTTGCTTAACCCAACAACCAATCACCATTCTTTCTAAATATTCCACAAAATAAAGCTAATTGATATAAGGCAATCTTCTCTTTTTAAAACGCTGCTACGCCCTCTAACCCAATTCATCATTAAACTCTTACCTATTTCCTTCATTTACATCATCCCATCTTACCAAGATCGCTTAATACCCTGATGCCAACACCATCCATTCCTTAATTCGCCTCGAATTCACCCGAAAATCTCAACATGAAACATTAAACCAATCATTTAGCACGACCGTACCATACCATCCTTCTAAATCATCGCCTTATCTCAATGACACAACGCTCGACTTAAAATATTTGTCCACCCAAGACCTAGATTTTATCCTCATTCTCAACGAATTCATTCATCCCAAACATGATACACTCTAACACTTATGTCCTAATACAATCCTTAAACGATATTGAACCATTTACAACCTCAAGTACACCATAATCAAATCTGACGACTTCCTCATACACCTTTTAGTCCAAAACATCCCAACCCACATGCGAAAATACCCCAACAATCAAGCCTCTCGACCAAAATCTAAAAGAACAAGGAACCCCCACAATCACGACCAATAAATCTCCACCGATTAGACTCTACTCTTAAACCCGCGAGGCAAAGGCTAATGTAATGATAACAATGAAAATACGACTTTTATTCATATGCTCAACACGTAAATGACCTAAGCTCTCAGAAGTCGAAACTCTGACTTACTTATAGACTCACATAACCGACTTAACAGACCACTATCTGAATGGCGCTATTACGCAAAACAATAGACTATACCAACCATGCTAGATGTTCTAACTCGACCGACACATGATACTAATACCACATCTTAGATTACCGACTAACTAAACGAGTAACATGCGATTATTAACCAAAATAATCTTAACAAGGAATCTAGACCCACATCTATCCCACACTATTATCACTCATCATTCTCCTTGCTAACATGAAGACAACCCAAAGCCATTACCCTTAAAACTTCCTCTTCACCCAACTATATCATTCATCCAACTAATACTATAATCGCCTCACATCTTTCTCAACTCAAAGCACGACTAGTCTTCCTTTATCAATGCATCTCTCCCCGTAAAACGACCCACAAGATACTAAAACCAATATTTTAAGATAGCTACCAAATATAGTCACAATAAGCTCTCACATTACCTTTTGAGACTTGATAGCTCTCATACATTCTTTAGTCCTACATCCTCATGAAAGATTGCACTACCGACTAACAACTCTATCTGAATATTCATTCATAATATCTCATTTAAATCTCTTTTCTCCCCATTACATAAACCCAACACTTCAGACCGCCAAATTTTCTACAAGAACGATATTCTATCAATACATCATCATTTACTAATACATCTCACACAAGCCACTACCTATAGTACTTTCAAAGCCATTAATGATTCTACCAAAATTTCCAGCACATTCTCTTTGATTACCAACCACCAAATGCCCACAACGATTATTCGCCAATATATATTATATTATTTTATCAGAAAATCACTCATCTTCTCATTCGAAACTATACTACCCTCCCTTCTTATTCCTTATCGAACTATACCCTTTACATTTCTAATATTTACCCCAACATATGATCCTCCAAATATTCCCTTTTCCACTTGTCTCTTTCCAACTCATTATTCCCAATACAAATCAATTCATGAATTCATAAATATCATTCAATTTACGCTATTTTCTTGCTTCAATTATTCCTGTGTTTTACCAATTCGTTATTTATACTTCTTCCAATTCACACCAATTATAATTACTCATTATCCCAAACATTCACTCTCCCTATCTAATTCCCAATAACACGACTATCTTCTTATTACCTCAAGATTCCAAACTCAACAACACGTCGCCACAATCTTCTAATCATACGCAATATAATTTCTCTTATCACACTATTTTCCTTCATTTGCTACTAATACGCCCAAACAAACAACGAAACTTATCATATATTATTATTATCTATCATTAGCATACCTCACAACGATGCCCACCTCATATCATACTTCCATAATATTTCATCTCTACAATAGTCTCCTAGTTATCCGGATTTCCACCGAAACAATAACATCCAAGTCATATTTACACATCAAGCGGACTATGCTCTCTAGGTATCATCATCATTACATTCTTCTATATAGGTCATAATTACATATATCCCTAATCAACTCAAACATCCCAAGTATGTTAAACGTGAATATGGTATTAAATTGTATAATTCCTAAACACTGTTAAAGCATTAATAATTATATAAAATTTGAAATAATAAATACAAAATAAAAAGTTCTAGTACACTAAATTAAAACTTTTAAATCAATCTTTTATATATTTTTGCATCATTTAATAATAAATGTCTTTGAAAATAATTAACAAAATCATTTATGATCTAATATATATAATTATAATAATTAATACTATAAATTTAAAGTATTAATATCTCATTTAATTTATGTTTAAAATTATAGTTTTTTTCATATAAAATTATTAGAAAAACCGTGAAATTATTTTTGACCATGTTCCAACCAACTCGTAATCAACTAGGCGCATATTATTACCTAACCTAGACTTAACCCTCTCGGCCTATTTGACAAGTCTAATTGTTAATATTGAACATTTTTAGGAGTCGTAAGCCATAAATTGGAAATATATGAGCGTGTAACTTCAATCTTAAAATAAACATATGAACTTAAGATTTATTTGGAATTTAAGAAAAAATATTGTTTTAGTTCTTTAGGTGCTTAATGCTTAATAACTCCTAATCAAGGATCCTATCTTTTCGGGGTTATAATATAAGAACTCTAAATAAGAATAATCAAAAACGAAGAATATTTGTATCAACTACATTTTTTTTCTAGGTATAAAACAAACATTGATCCTGTATTGTATACCTAAGATGACTATTTTAGTCTCGAATTAATCAACATAAATTTGTAGTATTACAAAATAAAACATTTCCAAGAATCATGTTATTATCAAAATAAAAATGTAATATATTCAGTGACTTTTATAGTTAGAATTGCTAAATTATGACCCTAATTCTACTTGTTACGCCCCCCTAAACGATAAAATTTTCCCCTTTTTTTAATTTTTCTTTTAATTTAGTCCTGTGTAAGGTAGGTTTACATTGATAAAGATAGTTGTAAAACAGAGCCAAACACAATACTATTAGTGGATAAAAGTGGTTACTACAAGATCTCATTTTATGATAATTTTTTTTGTAAAAACACCTTAAACAAGTATTATGTCTTCTGTAATACTCCCCCTACTCTGTTAACTAACGACGACTTAATAAAAAAAAATTATTATAAAAATTTAAACTTGGAAATAATACCATTTTTTTTGTTGAAAAAAAAAAGAACAATTCTGTAATAGAACACCTTCCAGCTATCACAAAGTGAAATAATAATCAAAAATTAATCTAATGGAAATCAAAGAAAAATAACTCTTATAAGTTATGAATATCAAATGATGATTTAACAATTCTGCTAGTACTCGTAATGTTGTCTTCATGAAGCTTTTTAGGGGGATCCGCAGATTGATTCATTATAAGAGAAAAATTGTCTCTCATTGGTTCCAAAGATCGTTGACAAATAACATGTATCCTTTAAGAGAACACGCGACAAACAATCAACGAACTACTCGTGTCCATATTACCGATGAAACTAAGCCCACGAAAAAGTGAAAAACCCCAAAATTTCATGTGCCAAAGAAGAGCGATTTGATTTAATGGGGTGTTTTATGTGGCTGTTGTTATATTAGATGTGGTAATTTGGTAGTTTTGTAATGGTGAATTGAGTTGTAGCCCTTGAAGAAGAGGAGTGAGGGGTTGTCGCTAAAAAGCGGCGAATATAGCAACAAGATTTAGGTAGTGGTTGGTGGTGGTTGGTGATGACTGGGGACATGTTATTGCGTACTTAAACAAAGATAGTAACCTTAGGTTTAAAACACCCCCATATACCAAAGAGCCTTACACGACCTCCTTAGTACATCGGGATGCGACCATCTTGGTTACCCGAGGTAGTACATATCAAATAAACCATAATAGAACATTACTTATTAATTCAATAGTTTAAATATGCTTACATTGTTCCAAAAATCCAGACGACACACCATCTTAACAATAATCAAAACTAATCAAAATAAAATAAATGTCTATCATAACTAATGACTTCGGAACCTATGACTCATCAGTGGCGATCCCATCAAGTCGTCGCCCAACGCGAGCTCTACGAATTACCTACTGCTCACCTTCTCACCATTCCCCAACGGATCACAGCTGTTTTGAAAACATCAAACGGGGTCAGTAACAAGATATGCCGATCAATGTACAAGACAATAAAAGTAACCATCAAGTAACAGTAACCGGAGGCCTACCATAGCGGTCACCTCACCAGCATCAGGCTACCACCCTGACCTAAAAACCACCAATTGATGTCAGACCGCAGCATTGGACATCTAAATTCCCTCTAGCCATAGCGAACGTCCCGGATCATTAATGTGCACATCCCCCTCGCAAGTGGGGAGCTACGAGAGGCGAACTCGGGATGTGGTCCGTCTCTCCCGTAGGACCACCAAATAGTAACCACGTAACACAACTCCAAACTCTAACTCCGAACACCATCATCATCAACAACAATAGTCACCATCATTAACAAGTAACAACAATCACAGTAGCACATCTTATCACAATGAATAACATATAAAGTACCGAGTAGGAAAACCCTACCTATAAGCAATTCCGCAAGTAATAACAAGCAATAATAAAAAATCCTTCTCTACAAAGTCTCCCCCCTAAACATGCAATTAACATTACAATCAATACTAGTGAAAACCTTCCCTTTCCCCCAATTCAATTAGGGTTCTACACTACAAATAACAATTATTAATCACAAAGATAGATCAGTTACCAATGGCATCAATAAACGAGATAAGATGCAATTGAATCCGAGCCTTTAGATGATTAGAGATGATTAAGAGGTTTTGAGAGAGTTTTAAAAAAATTTAGAGTTAACTATGAAGTAGTATTCTGACGGGATAAGTTTATATCTCTTAATTATCTTTAATCAAAACCGCTCGATACAACCCGCACACTGGTGCACTCGGTCGAGTACACCGCACTCGATCGAGTGCGCATTCACTCGGCCAAGTGCCAACTAGGAAGAAGCCTAATTAATTGACACATCACCACACTTGGCCGAATGTACCCTACTCGGTCGAGTAGCCACACCACTCGATTGAGTGACCCTTACTCGACCGAGTACAAGGTACTTAGAAATACGAAGTATTACAGTATTTCCACCTTAAGAAAGAACTTCGTCCTCGAAGTTCACAACTCATACTCCAACCTCAAAACACACCACAAGACAACAACATACACAACAAGACCAACTCTAGGACCTCTACCCAAACTCCTAACCTTCCAAACACAAGGATATGAAAATACTATCAATTATGAACAATAAAATCAATAAAACTCACTATTACTACCAAAATACTAACCAAAATGCAAACTAAACAAAAAAACACAACGCAATTGATTCGTTCCCCCTTAAAGGACAAGGTTACGTCTCCGTAACCGAACATACCTCCTTAAAAAGATGCGGATACCGCTCCCTCATGGCAGCTTTAAGCTCCCAAGTTGCTTCTTCCACGTTATGGTTAGACCATAACACCTTCAGTAGAGTTGTCTCCCCATTCTTATTCTTTCGCACCTTTCGATCCAGGATATCCTTTGGCACCTCAACATAAGTAAGTGCCACATCTAGCTCAATGGTCTCAGCTTCTAGAACATGAGATGGGTCGCTCACATACTTTCGCAGCTGCGATACATGAAATACATTATGGACCTGATCAAGAGCAGGTGGCAAGGCTGAACGGTATACCACCTCTTCAATACGGTCCAAGATCTCATAGGGACCAATAAACTTCTGGCTCAGCTTGCCCCTCTTCCCAAATCTCATCACCCCACGCATAGGTTACACATTCAAAGAACCTGGTCACCCAATTGAAACTCAATATCTTGACGATAGAGATCAGGATAACTCTTATGGCGATCATGCGCTTCTTTCATCTTCTTGCGAATCAGTTTCACTTGCTCGATCATGTCCTGAACCATTTGTGGCCCTATAACTACAACCTCTGAACTATCATCCCAACACACTGGACTACTACATCTTCTCCCATAAAAAGCTCCAAATGGTGTCATCCCAATAATAGCAAGATAACTGTTCTTGTAAGAAAACTCAATCAGATCCAGCTTATCCTCCCAGCTCCCACCAAAAGATAGCACACCAGCCCTCAACATATTATCCAAGGTCTTGATCGACTCTCCGTATGGCCATCTGTCGCATGATGAAAAGTTGTACTCATCTTCAATGTTATCCCCATAAGCTCTTGAAATTCGTTCCAAAAACGCGAAATGAACCTCGCATCAGGGTCAGACACAATGTCACTTGGTACCCCATGCAACTTCACCACATGCTTCTTGTAAGACAAAACTAACTCAATCTTGCTCCAAGGGTCCTTCATAGGAATGAAATAAGCTCACTTGCACAACCGATCCACAATCACCCAAATCATATTATTCCGCTTTTGAGATCTCGGAAGTCCGACCACAAAATCCATGGATATAGACTCCCATTTCAACTTCGGAACTTCAGTAGACTGAATCTTTCCTTGATATCTTCGCTACTCTCCTTTAACTCGCTAACATGTCAAACACCTCGCTACAAAATCAGCAACATCTTTCTTCATCCTCGGCCACAAAAAAGTCTTATTTAAGTATTTATATAGTTTATCCCTATCCGGATGAACCGAATAGGGAGTACAATGAGCCTCAGCTATAATCACCTTCCTTAACTCAAGATCATTCGACACACACCATCGGGCCTCAAATCTAACAATCCTATCTGCATGGATCGAGAATCTAGGAGTTTTGAAAACATTAAACGGGGCCAGTTACAAGTAGACCTGTCAAACGGGTCGGGCGGGTCGAGTCAGGTCATACGGGTCGGGTCAGAATACAGGTCGGGTCGAACAGGGGTCGGGTAAAATACGGGACGAGTCATACGGGTCTCGGGTCAGGTTAGGGTCAGAATACGGGTCAGTAAAAGTTTAGGACGACTTTTATTTTATCATTTTTTAGCCGCAAAATCATACTTTTTATAATTAAATAATATTTAATATTAATAATATATTTATATTCATTACTAATCGCACTTATATATAGAAATTTATAAATTATAATTATTTTATTATTTAATCTTATAAAAGTTATATAAAATTATTATTTTTAATTAAAATAATAGAATAATTATTTTTTAATTTTATTATTTCAAATATAATATTAAAATATTAATATTATAATAATATTCTTCATTTATCTTTGACCCATCGAGTCAAACGAGTCGGGTCGGGTTCAACCATAAAAATAACGAATCATTTCGGGTTCGGGTCACGGGTCAAGATTTACGGATCCTTGACCTAAAATATCGGGTCGGGCGGGTCGTGTTTTTGGGTCGGGTCAGTTTTGACAGCTATAGTAACAAGATATGTCGATCACTGTACAAGACAATAAAAGTAACCATCAAATAACAGTAACAGGAGGCCCACCGCAGCGATCACCTCAGCAGCATCAGGCAACCACCCTGAGATGCAACCCACCTATTGATGCGAGACCGCAACACTGGACATCGAAATTCCTTCTGATCATAGCGAGAGTCTCGGATCATTAATGTGCACATCCCCTCCCAGCGGGAGAGCTACGAGAAGCGAACACGAGGTGTGGTTCGTCTCCCGTCGGACCACCAAATAGTAACAAAGTAACACAACTCCAAACTCCAACTCCGACTCCGAACACCATCATCATCAACAACAATAGTAACAACAATCACTGTAGCAAATCTTATCTCAATGAACAACATATAAAGAACCGAGTAGGGAAGCCCCACCTGTAAGCAATTCCGCAAGTAATCACCAACAATAATAAAAAATCCTTCTCTACAAAGTGTCCCCTTAAACATGAAATTAACATTACAATCAATACTAGTAAAAACCTTCCCTTTCTCCCAGTTCAATTAGGGTTCTACACTACCCATAACAATTATTAATCACAAAGATAGATCACTTACCAATGGAATCAATAAACGAGATAAGATACAATTGAATCCGAGCCTTGAGATGATTAGAGATGATTAAGAGGTTTTGAGAGTGTTTTGGAAACGTTTAGGGTTAATTATGAAGAAGTATTCGGACGAAATAAGTTTTTAACTCTTTATTATCTTTAATCAAAACCGCTCGATACAATCCGCAGACCGGTGCACTCGGTAGAGTAAAAGATGCACTCGGTCGAGTACACCGCACTCGGTCGAGTGCGTTCTATACTTTGCCGAGTGCCAACTTGGCATGAGGTTGCCTAACTGGCACAACAACCACACTCAGCAGAATGCACCCTAAGTACCCACACCACTCGGTCGAATGACATTTACTCGACCGGGTACAAGGTACTCAGAAATACAGAGTATTACAAGGTTAGGCTAACAGAAAATGAATGTAGTTAGGGAATTAAGGGTCGATCACAAAGAGACGGGAGTTGCTATATAAGTTGTGATGGGGCGAATTATATCAAGGTCAAGTCGATTGTTTGGGATTGGCTTTGAAATACACAATAAATAAAGAGAAAAGTAAAATTCAACTAAATTAAAGGTCTAGGGAGTAGGTTCATCAGTCAAACAAGATAATAGAAACAAAGGGGAAGTCGATAAATGATTGAAGTCGTAGAATTTAGGCATGTACTTTCGGTCTTATACTTATCTTAGAATTAATTTCTAGCTGGCTCTCGCACTTATTAGAACAATCTACCATTTATGCTTTAGTCGAACCCGGACTTACAGTCTAAGGATCAATTTTACTAAGTTTTAAATCTAAGGTTTTTGCCACAACAATAAAACCAAACAATAATAATCACAAGAAAATTAGATAATAAACAACGATCCATCAACATTCCATTTATCTACTTATCTATGACGATTCATGACTCTCTTACCCTCTAGATAAGGGAGTTACTCACACATACTAATGAATAATAATCTAGCTACAAATAAGAGGGTAAACATTACATGATGATATTTAAAAACTGAAATGTAAATGAAAATATAAAGCAAAGCAATAGGAATTACCAATATTAAGGAATAAGAACTTGAGTAAGAAAGAAAACTCCAAAATAAACCCAAATATAAAGCTTCTATTATTAAAATAAAATGTTGATAATAAAAGTAAACTAAAACTAAAAGTAAACTAAACTATCTAGAAAATGTAGAAGATATATTACTGTGTAGTTTGTTTTCTTGGATGATTTACAAAGCTTGGTGGCTCCCTGTTTATAGTAATCCTCCAGCAACCCTCTGGCATGTAGCATTTACGAGCAATCAAGAAGTCGAGTTAAGAGGGGTAGAGGAGACGTCACAACGGCATAGGAATAGCCAACCCTGATCGAGGTTGGTGTCCCCGATCGGGGGATGCAGCCATTTGAGCATCTCTCGCTCATTCATTAGCTTATTCATTTCCAATTGCAGTCCCGTTGGTCCGGGGTCATCAACCCCAATCGAGGACGTAGATAAGCATTTTTTTCACATTATTTTAATCTCATAATTAGCTTTACGTTGACCCCAAGGGATAGAGGTCAATTCTTGGGGTCGTTGACGGCTTTTGACAACCCATAGTAAAACCATCATAGCTTATGCATATGGGCTCATAATTGCTTGAAACTTGTTTCCTTCAACTCGAAATCTCAAAAACTTCGTGGCACGCCATCTTTAGCTCATATACTCATCATAGCACTCAAACTACCTACATAGTAATATTAGCTCAATAAATGACTCCAAAGAGTGAATAAATTATATAAATACGAGCTAATATAGGGAATAAAGGTACATGTAATTAGAACACATCAAGCTCCCCCAAGCTAAACCCTTGCTAGTGCTCAATCAAGCACGCTATATCATATATGACAAGGAGAAGGGCAACGAGCAACAATCATCCCATCTGAATACAAATCCCATAAAGTAACTTAAAAAGCACAATGAAACATATCCAGAAACAACATGGCCATAGGGAAATGCAATATATGGATGAAATTTACACAACGGCGTAGCATAAAAGACTTCACATGGACATTTCAACTCTTGCACGATCTTAACGACATCGGACTCCTCACGGAAAAACATTCACACTCAAGATATGTGAACTTGGCAATTTGAATTTGAATGACACTCTCATATCTACAACTCAAGAGAATGCGCTCGCAATCTAGTATGGTAGACACTTTAAATTCACAAAATAATGCTTAACATGATCATATGCACAAGAAAAGAAGCCAGGAAGACAAAAAAGAAGGCTATGAATAATGGGTACGAAAGTGAACAAATAATTTTGGTTATGTGACGCTAATGTCAAGCTAGTAACAAAAAAATGTTCAAGGATACTCATTCCAACCCCAAACCATTCCCAAGCAACAACAATCTAAGCTAAAGCAGCATAATGGCATTTTTACATTAAAAATCAATTGAATACTTTCTAAAACAACTCTTTCAAACACATGGCAGCAATCTCATTCTTTTCTTCTTCTTTTTCATCATTTTTCATTTTTTTTTCAAGCTTCTTTATTTTCATTTTTTTTCGTTTCTTTCCTTTGCAACACAACATTCACCAAGACACGGAAATTAGCAATCCTGATCCAACAAGCTCCCTATAGCAATAAATCTAGCACATCCTCAAAACACTAGAGCACACAAACACATATAGCATGCTACTAGCTCAATAAGGGTAGGCCAAGTTTAATGTAGCAAAAAATGAGAGATTTTTGGGAAACTAAAAGCAAGCAAGTTATTTGAATGGCTTCAACTACAATCATCATAGAAAACTCATAGAAAAATAGAACAAAGACACCATACGTGTGCGTATAGATGTAACACACACCAAGAGGAGAGCTACTCTCACCTAAATGGAACCGGGTATAGTAGTACAGGCCGTAGGAGTTTCTACCTTATCGTTTGAGAGCTTGCCGAGTCAAGATCAATTCTACTATGTCCATATTTCATCCCTCACTCACTATGTCAAGACATCCCCAAGCATGCAAAATCCGTCAAAAGTGTGAATCATTTGCTTTAAAAGCTACAAGCTTATGCAAAGAGGGATAACATAATGCACAAGACACATGGGTGAACAAACATACAACTATTTTTTGAAACTTTTAATTTTCAAAGTTTTTTTGGTTTTTCAAATTATATTTAATTTAAAGCAATAAAAAACAATAACCAACTAGACTCACTAAATCCCTCCCCCAATCTAGAACAACACATTGTCCTCAATGTGTAAAACAAGTTTAAGCGCAAAAATCACAAAGAAGGACAAATGAAACCAACAAGCAAAAACGGGATGACACGTACAAAATAAAGGTGATTAAAAAGTCATACAACCGTGTAGAACCTCCCGTAAGCTAGCTTGAAACCGAGGGAAAGGTCCAATCCAAGCACCATGGATACTCGCAAAGGAGAAGCTACTGAAATTCTAAAAAAACCAATTGTCTAATTGTCTTAGCTATTACATCAAAAGCAAATTGAATTGTCCAAAACCACCATAAATAAATTTTCTCAAAAACATATATAAACATCGGTTGCCTCCTGAGAATTGAAGCGCAATTTTAAAGTCGTGCTAGACTTTCGTTCTCCATAGTTCAGTTCATCCTTTGTTTTCTAAAAAGCAAGTCAAAGTTCTTAGAAGTTTATTATAAATCCGCACATGAGCTATACTAAAGCAAATGTAAGGGATTAATAAGAGAAAGGCATTATAAACAAGGGTAAATATTGGTATGTCTTATCAAAATGCGCATTGGAAATTTCAAAGAGAACCACTGAACCACTTCACTCGTCAACAGGATATGGAGAAACAAACTTAAGACCATGAAACAAACAATTAGCTTCCAATCTATAATCATCAATGGTCTTAATTCGGGGGTAGGAAGAACAAAATATATAGGTGATACTCATCAAAAATGGGAGGTTCATCCCATTTAACCTCTATATTATCATCACTAGGTCCTTATTCATCCTTACATAAATCAACAATATACTCCATGAAAGGATTTTTAAAAGAGTCTAATAACTCAAACAAAAGCTCATTTGAACGCTCAACCTCATCATAATCACAACAGGGCTCAACAACATCGTCCATTTTAAGTGTCTCATCTACTACTAGGTTAATATCATCAACATGAGTCTATAAATGGTCAATTGGAATGACACTAGAGGGATTTTCAAAAAAGAAACTCGGACCATCATCTTCGTCATTGATAGGGGTAAAGTCGCATTTCCTAAATCAAAATATATAAATCCTAACTCAATACTAACTAATAGTCAGTGATAAGTAAGGTATCGAATCAACAGGGAGGCGGTAATAATCTATTTGCTAAAACTAAGTTCGTCTTAAGGTAACAAATTCTTGAAGGTTTGGTTTTGGTTTCTAAACTAATCGCAATAACAATAATAATAAAGGATGAATTCAATAAGATTAAAAGTCTCGAGTCTCAGGTTCACTAGAATTATTATTCGGGGTAGAGAGATAATTAATTAACATCCAATAAAGTTATCTACGGTCACAAGATCGGTCGATTCAATTATGCCCTTTAGATCTACAATTTAACATGCGATTGCTATCATTAAACGAAATCTATTCAATTATCGTAGCCTATCTTAGTATTAAACGTGTCGGTGAAAATCCTAATTTGCGAAACTAGTTAGTTAATCCTGGCCAATAATTAATCAACCAGGTTTAAGACGATAATTAAACGATAACCATGCAATTGCAAATCAATCAATTAATCTACCCATTCTAACAATCCTAGATCTCATTTCAACCCTAGATAGGAATTTAGCTACTAATAACGATGTAATTAACATCGATAATAAATAAGGTAAACATGATTAACAATGAATATAAGATGAGCAAAGAATAATGAACGATCTAATAATAACTGACGAATGAAGATTAGTGAAATACCGATTACAAGATGAACTAAAGAAAATAGTCTCGACGAATCAATCCAGTAGCAAAGCTAACAAAACTCGAGTTTCTAAGGTGTTTCTATGATAATAAGCAAACATAATTATGAAAGACGACTTCTCCTTTTATAATAACATACTAATTAATTAAAAACTAACTTAGGAAGCTCGAAAGCTGTCAAACACTAGGTTGCTCAATCGAGCAAAGGTCTTCTGCTCGATCGAGCATGGCGTCAAAAGCACTCCTTACTTCATTTGTTCCTCATTTATTCTCCAATGCTCTCGATTCCCGTGCCAAGCCTCCTATGATCTAATTCCACCATGCTCCATATTGACTCAAAAACCTCCAAATACATCCTATCTACATTAAAACATAATAGAAGCGGCAGAATCAACATTCTAGCTAAATAACATAGAAATAAGCAAATAAAGACGATAAATCGACTCTTATACGTATCTAAGGGAGGCATAAAAGATGCATATAAATAGTAGTCATCAGTCATCCACTAATTCATAAGCATTAGGGGCAACATACTCACATTAGGTAGGCGGAAGAGCATAAGGAGAGATAATTGGCTCACTTACTCCCGCTAGCTTTTCAAGTTATTGTTGCAAACGAGCCTTGATCCCGTTGAGTTCCTCTTGGATGCTACATATATCATGTTGGCGAGCTTCCTACGGACTTTGGGAAGCCATGTAAATCAAGAAAACACAAAGTTCATTTCCGCACTTTTGGTAGAGACATCCATTACTCATGAACATAGCCAAATTACGCGTCTCAAAAGTCATACCGCCAAGCACGACATAACCCATGTAAAGCTCATCAAGGATGTGTCCAAGAGAAATGAGATGATTACCATAGTCATAAAATCCATTAAGGTATTCAGATAAAGGTTCATGCTCGTCTTGTGGGGAAATGGGTTCAATCGTCATTATGTAAGGCCAATGTTATCCCTTGAGATAATTACATTACCTGAAAAAGAGGACACTACAACTACAAATAAACCGTGAGAACGGTCTCGTTGAACAAGTGTTTCTGAAGAAAAAATAAAAACAAGAGAGAACTTAACAAATAATAAACCAAATAAAAGGCGTGCTCCCTGGCAACGGCACCAAAAGTCGACAGGCTTATTGCGTATCTATCAAAGATAATTACCCTATGCTAGGCTAACAACAAATGAATGTAGTTAGGGAAGTAGGGGTCGATCACATGGAAAGGGTAGTTTCTATATAAGTTGTCATGGGGTGCATCATATCAAGGTCGAGTCGATTGTTTAGGATTGGTTTGGAAATAAACAATAAATAAAGGAAATGTAAAAATCAACTAAATTAAATGTCTGGGAGTAGCTTGTTCATGTTAGTGAAAGAAGATAATCGAAATAATGGTAAAGTCAATAAACGATGCAAATAATTGAATTTAGGCATCTCCTTTTGGTATTATATCTATGTTAGAATTAATTTCTAGCGGAAGTTCACACTTATTAGAACAATCTACCAATTATGCTTAAGCCCCATCGAACCCAGACTTTCGCTCAAAGGATCAATATTACTAAGTTTTTAATATAAGGTTGTGGGCATAAAAATAAATCGAACAATAATAATCACAAGCTAATTGGATAATAAGCAACGATCCATCAACAACCCATTTAACAACTTATCACATGTTATGACGATTCATGACTCCCCTACCCTCTAGATAAGTGAACTACTCACACATACTAATGAATAATAAACTCCAAAATAGGAATAGGAATGTTAATGAAAGTATAAAGCAAAGGAATAGGAACTACCAACACTTAGGAATAAGAACTTAAGTAAGAAAGAAAATTCCAAAATAATTCCAATATAAAGCTTGAATTACTACAACAAAATGTTGAAAACAAAGTAAACTAAAACTAAAACTAATTTAAATTAATCTAGAAAATGTAGAAGATATGTTATTGTGTAGTGTATTTTCTTGGATGATTTACAAAGCTTCGAAACTTCCTATTTATAGTAATCATCTCGCAACCCTACGGATCGTAGCACTTATGAACATTCAAGAAGAATAAATTCGAGTTAAGAGGGGTAAAGGAGGCGTCAAAACTGCGTAGGAATAGTCAAACCCGAACGGAGTTGGTTGCCCCGTTCGGGGAGGCAGCCATGTAGGCTTCTCTCGCTTATTCCTTCGCTTATTCACTTCCAATTGCAACCTCATTGGTCCGAGATCATCAAATCCGATAGGGGACGAGGATAAGAAATTTTTAGCCTAATTTCCATCTCCTAATTAGCTTGATGTTGACCTCAAGGGAAAGGGGTCAATGCTTGGGTTCGATGACGGCTTTGAAAACGCATAGTAAAAACGTCGTAACCTATGCATATGAGCTAGGAACTCCTTGAACTTGTTTTCTTCAACTCGGAATATCAAAATCTTCGGTGCACGCAATCTTTCGCTAATGTACTCGTCATTCTAATTATTACCTTGCTTAGTAATCATCCATGTGTCAGGAAATCGACCCAAACTCGTCTTAAAACCTACAATTGGCAATAAATCCCACAAACTACCGACAAAGCTATGTTAGCTCAATATATCACTCCAAAGAGTGAATAAATAAAATTTATACGAGGTAATACAGGGGTTAAAAGTATATATATATATATATATATATATATAATTAGAACACGCCAGTTCGGGATGAAAAGGGTGGTGGTGGTGGTGGTGGTGGTGGTGGTGGTGGTGGATGGGGTTGTTGGAGTAGTTTAACAATAAGGGTTTGATTGAGCAGGATGTGAAAGGAATAACAGATTAATCATTGGAGGGTTTAAATATAGCCATTATATAACGGAATCGTGTATATATTGTTGTTTGTCTATAAAGATAATGTAATATTACTAGTTTTTGGGTCGTATGCACAACCTTGTTGGCATCCGTTAACAAGATATTTATAAAAAATTGTAATCAGTTTTATCTCGTCGCATGTAGGACAGTCTTACAATAGAAATGTGTTATCCAAGAATGTATTGTATTTGAACGATACTCCTTAATATTATATCAATGTAGTTGGATACTTGGACGTTATGCCTCAATATCGTATCCAAAATCAGATCTAGTGATGAACGGATGATCTTCGTATTGTAGTTCAACATAAAAACCTTATGATGAGTGATATTCCCTATAAGCATCTGGGCTCTGTCTGTGTCCACCTCTTTAGAAATTTTAAAAGTAATTTTATGAAATATCGTGTTTTTTGGTGATGCATTAATATGACTCCGAAATTACTAATACCATTCATCTTTGTGAGACGGTGAATAGTAACATGCCCTTAAACTTAGCTTATATTGTTGTGACATTAACAAAAAGTATAGTGAGATTATCATTACCTTATTTTTTTTTGACATATAGGTATTAAAAATGGCGGCAGTTTTACGAAATTTTTAAGGAGCCCGGCTCGTACAGATTCCAAGAAGAGTTCATCAAATCCGTTAAGCAAGCTACTACGCCGCCGCCAAAGTTCAAGTAATTTATTAAATTATTCCTATCATTATAGTTCGTGGAAATAATACAAATTTAAAACCTTAGACTATATATGTTCAACAAGTCTCATTGAAGACAGGCAAATCCATCTTCAATGAAAACGGCCGGGTTGTCTATCACGAAGAGGCAAGTGGTAGGGCAAGTGTGAGAGGCAACTCGACCCATCTTCATTGAATACGGATATTCCCGTCTTCAATAAGAATTAGTGATACATGTTTTTAATTGTAAAAAAAAAAACAATTATCCGTAAGGGTGACATATAATAGCTAAAGCTAAAGTGAAACTCTCAATGATCTCTGATTCAAGCCTTCCCAATTGCTCTAGTACACTTTGGGTGTGTGGGTTGATCCCTGGTAAATGGTCATAAGAAAACTAAATGTTTTAAAATTTAATTACGGTACTACTACATGTTAAGAAAGTAAAAAAAAAATTTAATTGTTGTTTTTACGAGATATTAAAATATACCATTACTTTAGTTTTAATAATAATAAATTTTTAATTCTTTCCTCTTATGTTTCTTATCATGTGCCTAGCGGCCACATGTTAAAAAAACAAATTATAATTATTCCTTTTTGTCATCTTGAAATAATTATTTCTACTTACTGGTTCTAACTCCTCATAGTTAAATATAAAACGAAATGTTATACGACTCTAGGATTATACGTAAAAATGTAAATCATACATTTTCGCCAAGAAAAGTGTCAAAATCTACTTTTACGTATTGTTAATCAATGGGGTCTCTCCCTAAACCCTTTTCTAGAGAAAATTGACTTAAGTAATGATGTAATTAACGGATGGTTTTAGTTTTTGTTGATCGGTGGTTTGGGTGTAGAGCCCGCTTTTTATGTGGAGTTTAGGCGGTCATCGTTCGGGTTTAGTGTTATTGCTGAGTATATATGGGGAGAAGAGTTGTAGTCGTAAAGCGGTGATGAGGCCAATAAGGTTTTGATGGTCGTGCTAGGGGATGATTGGAACAAGGGTTGTGGTGGCCTGGGTGGATGGAGTGGGTTAGTAGTGTATTGATGGTGAAAATAAGGGCAATAGTTGTGTAGTAATGAAGTAAACTTTTAGGTACTAAATATGTAAATAATATCTTTATTAGTTACTATTTTTACCTAACTTTTATAGGGTGCAATATTTTATAATTAATAAACCACCCATAATTTTATGTTGGTCCCTGTTGTATTTCTACTAACCATTTGGTCAATGAGTAAATCAAACAATCACTTATTTCATGGTGTCGAGCAAGATTTGAAACTAAAATTGATATGTGCCTCCGCCTTTGCCAAATTTTCTTCGTCTTCTTTATCCTGCTTCCTTTCTCTCAATATGCTAGAGACAACTCCATCTTTTTCCTTTACCGTCAAACCATATAACCCGGTTTTTGCTGCCAACATCGAAAACCACATCTCCGTTATTCTTGAACTCGAAAACGTGCATTATGCATCATAGGCAGAGTTATATCTCAACACGGCTCACGCCTATGAGATGGCCGACCACCTAATTTCTTCCACTACCACTAATCCAGAGGTGGATGCTACTCTATAGGCATGCCTCAACGCCATTGTTAAACAATGAATTTTCAGCACAATCTCTAATGAACTCCTTCATACAATCAACCAACCTGAAGCCAAAGCCAAAGACATATGGAATCGTATCGCCAGCCTTATTTAAGATAACAAACACCTACGAGCGGTGTTTCTTAAACGTCAATTATCCAACACTTACTCCATGGCTTCCCAAATAACTCTGCCTAATTCCAAGCCCTTAAAACCCTCATTGACCAACTCTCGAATGTCGACTAAAAGGTCTTCAATGATAGTTTGGTTCTCCAATGGTAGCAGATCTCAACAAAACCTACCACGGAGTGGCTACGATCATTCAATAGTCACTTCCCCTTCTACAAAGCCTCATTTCTACATAGCTCGTTCCATGCTTGCTCTTACAAACTTCCATCAACAAATCCTCCACCACCGTTGTTATTGCTACGGAATCCACCACCCTACCTCTCGCAACAATAACAACAATCCTCATCGTCGTGGTAAAGAACTGCAAAAAAAAACAACCAACGCGACAAAAGCGGTGGGAATCGTAAAAATAACGGAAATCATGGAGGCAATAATCAACAGTCTAAGTCATCGACATTACCCTTTACAGTCACCCCTACGGCTGCTCCTCTTGATTGGACTCCGTATGGACCTTGGACTCGGCATGCACCACCCTATCCTTACCCAACTATGGGGTGGCTCATCCCTCGTGTCAACGCCCAGCAGCAAGGCATCCTTGGTTTACGACCCATGAAATCTTATGTACGCTACTCCTAGATGCCCACGATTACTCCTCTCAACTACACTCCTACTGATCTCGTGCCTGGGATTCAGTCGATTTCTCTTTAACCCCTAGATGACACATACTATATTGATACGGGTGCATCATCCCATATTACGTCTAAAGCAAGTATGCTCTTGTTGTACTCTAAATTGAACACAAGCCGAGGTATTATTGTTGGCAATGGCCACAATATTCCAATTAGCGGTTGTGGTCACACCACCCTACTGAAATTATGCTCTCCTCTTGACCTGAAAAATGTTCTACATGTTCATAAACTTGTTAAAAACCTTATCAGTTTCAAATGTTGTACGACCAATAATTTTTTTCTGTAGAATTTGATCCCCATGGGGTTTTGGTGAAGAACTTTTAGAAAAGAACTCGTGTTATGAGATGCGATAGTAAGAGCAACCTATACCCAATTTAATCGCTCACCTCCGCCACTACCTCGCCTCGCCTCCCACCCTTACTGTCGTGTCGTCATCAATGCGGCATGACCATCTAGGTTATTCGAGATTTCTTATTTAGTACTCTCACAAATAAAAAATATTATCCCTTTTAATAGCCTAGTTCATAATCTTCATTGCCAATCATGTGAACTTGGTATACATGTTAAATTGCCTTTTTATCACTCTCAATCGCAAACTTTATCTCCGTTTGATATAATCCAGATATTTATGGACATCCCGTGTCCCTAGCTCTCTTGTTCACCATTGCTATATTTTATTCTTAGATGAAAATACCAATTTCTTATGGACTTTTCCCTTAGTATATATATATATAAGCTCAATTTCAAAAAAAAATTAAAAACTTTCCAATGCGGTAATGGTCACTAAATTGACAATTGTCCCTTTCTCAACTTATTTGAAATATATGGCGTGCAATTTCATTTCTCCTGCCCCCACACATCCTCCTAAAATGATAAAAGTCGAACAAAAACTTTGCACTATAAATAATATAATACCCACCTCCATGCCAAGCTACCCCAACACTTTGGCATCATGCTCTTTCCATGGAAACCACCCTTCATAATAGTATACCTAGTAAAGCTAATGAATACATGCTACCCAATGCTCCTCCTTACCACCTTAATCCTTCATACACCCACATTCGCACGTTTGGTTGCATTTGCTATTCGCATCTCCCCACCAGGAATCTTCACAAACTAGAATCTCGTTTCACTCTTTGTGTCTTTTGGGGTTATCCCTCCAACCATCACGGTTATACATGTATCGAGCTCGCGTCCAACAAGATACTTATTTCCCGACATGTCACCTTCCATGAGCCAATATTTCTTACCTAAACTGAGCCACACTTACTCGCTCCTCATACTCCTTTCTTAGATACTCACATGTTACACCCCTCTAAGTCTGAAACACCTAAATCACCCCAATTGAGTCAACCGAACCACTTTGTGACGCCAAAGCACATATTCCCTTAGTTGTACCTACTCTAGTGCACCCACGGACTATCACTAACCAAAGCCCAATGCCCCGCATTCCCTACAAATGCGCACCCGCTCTCCACGCGATATCTTCAACCTCGTTCCCTCATGATCCTCTGCACAATCAAAACACCATCACCACTACTGAAGTGCCCCATAACAACACTTTAAGACCCAAATTGGAATACCGCCATGACCGACGAACACGATTCTCTTATTCTATAAGACTTGGGTTGTATTTCCTAGACCGTCAATTCAAAATATTACGAGGTGAATCTAGTTGTTCAACATAAATATGATGCTAACAACGTGTTAGAGTGGCATAAGGGTCGTTTGGTTTGAAATGGCAGGTCACAACAAGTGAGAATTGACTTGACTGCGATGAGACGTTTAGTCTTGTGGCCAAGCCGACGACTATCCGTATAATTTTTTGCCTTGTCGTGTCAAATAAATGGTTCATCCATCAATTAGACGTAAAAAAAATTATTAGGCCACTTGGAGGAAACAGTGTGTATGCATCAACCCCAGGTTTTTGTAAGCGCCACAATCTTGGCTGTGTTTGTCTTCTCATATATTTCCCTTATGGCCTCAAGGAGGCCCCCTAGTGTGGTACAATCGGTTTGCCACCTTTGCTGCAAGCATAATGTTCCGTCATAGCTCGACTGACCATTCACTTTTCGTCAACCACCGTGGTCCTCAAACATCATATATACTCTTATATGTGGATGACATATTGCAATTTACTAGTCACCTTGTCAAAAGCTCTTCGCCAGTCTATTATCAGTAGTCTTCGATCTGAGTTTGTCATGACCGATCTCGGCCACATTAGCTATTCCCCTGAGATCGATATCACTCGCCACAATGGTTGCTTATTCGTCTCCCAAGCTAAGTATGCATCATAAATTCTTTGCTGAGTGGATATGTCCTCTTGCAAACCCGCTCTAAAACTAGCGGATACTAAAAGTAAGCTATGTGCATCTTCTAGACCACCGGTAGTTGATGCCTCTGTACCGTAGTCTTGTTGGGGCCCTCCAGTACCTCACTTACACCCGACCAGACATCTCTTATATGGTGCAAAACAATCGCATGTATATGCACGGCCAGCAGGAAGAGATTTTTAGCTCCCTTAAGCGTTTTCTCTGCTACGTCAAAGCTACCATAAACCTTGGCCTTCACCTCGGGTCCTCTTCCACTTCTAATCTTCTCGTTTATACCGATGATGATTGGGGTGAGTGGCCTGACAGTCGCCGATCCATGTCCGGGTGTTGTGTCTTTGTAGGCAAAAATGTGATCTCATAGTCCTCTAAGCGACAACCAACTATCTGGCAATCTAGTGCTTAAGCTGAATGTCGGGGGGTCGCTAATGTCATTCATGGGTCTTGCTGGCTACAAAATCTACTACTTGAGCCTCAATGTCAGATCGCCAAAGCTACGGTGGTCTATAGCGATAATGTAACTGTTATTTATCTTCCCGATAACTCCGTTAATCATGTCCTATCTCGCTATCAATATGTGGGTATATTTACGGAAGGCCTTCGTAAGGTTTTTCTTTTCGATGATTTTTGATCCAGCCTAAGCATCTGAGAACCTGCCGCTTCGACTGCGGGGGAGTATTTGATATGTAAATGATATCTTTATTATTTAGTTGTATTCTTTGTATTATATTGTTATGTAACTTATATGATGCAATCTCTTGTAATTAGGAAACCACCCATAGTTGTAGGATGGTGCATATTGTATTTATAATGACAATTGATCAATTAGAAGATCAAGAAATCAATTAGCTTTTAATACAAACTTTCATAATATAAAACTGTTATTATACGTAGCTTTGTATGTAGTTTGGAGGGTAATAAGAAGAGTATCAATTGCCCCGAAGCATTTGTTATCATGATCCTTATTATTTATGCATCTTGAAACTAATTATCAAATATGATCATGGTTCTATTTATCCATGTTGTTAGGAAGAGGAGACGAAGATGGAGGATCAACAAGCGCAAGAAGTGTCGATGGTGACTTTGTTACAGAAAATGGATCTCCAAATTTGGTAGAGGAAGTGAAAGAAGTTGTAGTGACAACCATTGACCATGTATTTCATGGTGAGAAGCAAACGTAAGTTATCCCCTAATCAATGCATAGTGCATGTAGACTATACCACTAATTATATTACGACTGATAGTATATGTTTTAAGTTTTCTAATGAATTTTTGAACTTAACTATAATGTTCCTTAACTCCTTTACATAAATATTGTCAAAACCTTTGTGAAACTCAACAATAATATATATATATATATATATAAGCTCATTTAAATTTATTTTTTACAAAAAAATTGCATATCAAACAAAAACTTTGAAAGCTAAAAAAAATTACATAAAAGCTCAATTAATTTCATCATGGTTCTATAATGTTCTTGTACAATTTGTTTTATAATAAAATTACAGAAATACTCTAATGCTTTGTCAAATTTTATTTTTTTGACTAAATATTGGTACATGAAGTTATAAATACGTGGTAATAAGATAAGACAAAAGTCATATGTGTTATTTGTAATCGTGTAGTTGTGTAAATAACATATACTCTTATACAAAAAGCATCTAAAATTTATTCATGATATATTGTACTCGTATGAATTACCGTGTGGACTTAATTTTAAGCTTATTCCGATATCACATTACAGGATTAACGATGCCACATCAATTGGCTCTAAAGGTGATATTTCCATGACTAAGATTTTATATAGTGATACACTTATAGTCCTATCAAGTATTCTAATTGGGAAATTTCCGTTTGTTGTTTTATTGGATGTTGCAGAAATTGAAGAGACCAATCATCAATTGCTTGGCAAATTTAAGGAAGAACTTGGGAAAGCTGAGGAAGAATTCAAGGGAGAGTTTGGTAAAGCCAAGGAAGAATGGGAAACACTTTCACATAAAAAGGAGTTGCAATATGATAACCATCAACCTGTCGACCAAAAATCTAATGTTCAAATAAATATAGATAATAAATCATTGGTAAAGGAAGTGAAAGCACCATTAACTACCATAGCTCAAACACTACAAGACGAAGTTGTGAATGTTGTTAGCACAGTAGACTCAAAAATAAAAGAACCATGCCTAAAAGGCAAGGCAGATGAAGATAAGAAAGAAGATAACTGTATTTCATCATTAGCTCAAGGCTTACAGAAGTTGTGCGCTCCATGGAGTTAATAATAACAAGACTATATCATAATGTCTAAAAGATACTCGTATTTATGTAAATGTAGAGAATTGAGTAAAATGAGTGACTTTGTAAAATAAATTTAGTTTTCATTTGACATATAGTTTGTTCATTAATGGTAAGGTATGCGAGCTTGATATTAATGACAGAAGACGTGAATAATATGTTATTTGGATTGTACTTAAATGTTTGTTTTACAGGAGTTATTGGGGCAGTTTTTAATACATAAATGTTTATGTTTTGGTAAACAATTACCAAAGTTGATTTTAAGGTGAGGGTTAAAACAATTTATCTAAAGTCAATACTTTTCAAGAAAAGGTATGTTATTGCATGCAACTGAAGAAAATGATGACACAGGCAAGTGGTGACGTGGAAAACCCAAATTAGGAAAAACTGTGAGGGGGGTGGGGGGGGGGGTCGGAAACCTTCCAAATGTTGTAGTAAATTTGAAATGAGAATTCTACTACAAGGGGGAAGAAGAGAGTTTTTTTCTCCTTATTACGATAGAACTCCCTGCGTCCCGGTCAATTGTTGTTTTTTCCTTTTAAGGGTGTCTTAGTGAATTGTTGTCCTTTCTATATTCAGAAGGTTTTCCATGAGTAAATTGATCACTTAATAGAACTATTGTCCACTTGTCATCCACTAAGTGGAATCACAAATGGTCCCCCACTCTTTCCTTGGTCGTTGTGCCAAAATAAAAGGACAACAATGGACCGGGACAGGGTAAGATTTAATAGTATACCGGGTTAGCTTTCGGACGAGTAATTGTGTAAAAATGTGAGCGGATTATGAATGATCCCTTTTGTCTATCTTTTCTTTCTTATATAAAATGGAAACCGTAGAAGGCTCCTCCAATGTCTTTTGTTGCTGCTCAACAACCCTTTTTTTGTGCAGTTGGTTATTTAACTTTTTCAGGTGCCATCCCCACTTATGCTTCTTTATAAGGCAGATTTTTATGCTAAAAGTCAACAACCCTCTACATGTCCTTGCTCTAAGTGCTTGATGTGACGTCACTACAACAATAAATAGGTAAAAATTACCTACAATGTTGCATCCAAAAATTTCCACCCATCCATTATCGTCATTATGGGCATTTTTCTCCATGCACCGCCTCTGCCATATTTTTTCTGCTTCAATCTTGTCAAGCACGATTCTCACTCCTTGCAATAACTTTCCTCACCCACCAACAAAACTTCTTACTCTCTCTCTTAACTTCCCTCTTCCATTTACCTTCCCCTCATAAATCCAGCGTGTAACACCCTAGAACTTCTATAATCTTATTTATCAATTTCGATTCTCATTTATTCATTGTAAACCTTCCCGCATGTTAATGTCCTTGATAGTATAACATTTAAATTGGATCTTGTAATACCCGAGTCCTTGTTTATCTTAATTCGATCAAGTTGTTGACCGGGTAGAGGGATACTCGGTAGTGTTATGCTTCTTTGCTTGGGTCGTGATGAGTTCATACTTCTATACTTCAGTGTCAGTCGACCAAGTGTCATTATCCTCGGTCGAGTTGTCTTACTCGGTCGAGTAAGTTCTTGTACTTAACTGAGTAAGCCCTTTTTCAACTATTCGCGATTCATCTTAAATCTTTGAGCAAAGGACTATATCATGATAACCTTCTTTCTAATTAGTCTTTATCACACCTTCACTCTTATAATCTCTCTCTAAGCCTCCCTTAACCACTTTAATTATCCTTTAATCATATCCTTACTTATTCTTTGGGAAATTATTCAAGTTTCCTCCTCTTTACTTCATATTGTTCTTCCTAAATTGTTCTTGTGCTTCAAATTCTCTAAGTTATCTCTTTCCTCTATCATTTGGCTATCTTTGATCATCTTTAGGTTGGAGTGTGAGGTAATTATATTTAGTTGTTAAATAGATGAATTCTAGTGTTGAGATTCACTAAATTGATTAATTTATGTTGAATAGATTAGATTATGTTAGAAATTTTTAGGAGATTGTAGGTTTAATAGTAGAATTGGGGAAATGATAGTAATCATAGGATTATGATTATTATAGTAGGATTTGGGGTATTTAGTAGTGATTATTATTATTGTTTTTTGAAGGTGGATAAATTGTTAATGAAGAGTCTTATCTTCATCTTTCTTATACTTGTGGTTGCTTCATACACTTGGATTGCCATTAATGATGATTATTATTGTATTGTTAATGAGTTGATGATTGCTTGGAATGCTAAATATTACAATAATCCTACTAGGTTGATATGTATATAATTGATTGATGTGCTTTGCAATGTGATTTTGACATGTTGGATGGAGTTTGGGGTGTGGCGGTAGTTATTTGTGACTTGTGGCGTTCGGAGCTGGTTTTTATATGGAACGGTTGCGGAAAATCGGCGCCATAGACTTTGTGGGTCGCTCTTCATTGTTCCCCCCATGCAGAAGACAGTGCAAGTTCTTATAACCTCTATCTGGGGGTGACCTGCTGTGGTAGGGCTCATGGTGTCTACGGTGTGACGTGGACACGACGGTGTACTGGTTGATAACACTGCGATTGGTGGTTCGGTGCGCTACTTGATAGCACAAGATATGTGTGATGATTGTATGGTGTTTTTGTATGATGTTGATTATGTATATGTTGACTGGCCATGTCTTGAATTGTTTTGTAACCTTTACCGTGATCCATTCGATATTTGTGACGAATGGTGAGTAATTGTCTAGCAGGTATTGACGATATGTTGTCGACGATACGGAACTATGGCGTTGGGCTTGGACGCGTTTCACGAGTCTGTCATTAGTTTATAGTTGAGTTGTATTCACCTTGTATTTAGTCAACCTTAAGTTGTATTTTGACATTTATTTAATTAATGTTATTTAATTTGTGTTTTGAGATTTTAATTTGTTACGCACTATCTTGGAAAACCAAGGTTGTAGCCCTCTGTTCCGCTCAAAAGGCCTAGCCGAAGGATTCCAGGCGAGGAGGGGTGTTACAAAGTGGTATCAGAGCGACGGTCTTGGAGCCTAAAACCAATGAACCTAGTGCGCGCAGCGAGTCAAATAAAATGAACGTTGGTATAGAATCGTTGGGAGCCCAATCTTTTTTTGTCTCAGATGAGTAGGCTCCCTCATTCCAAGTTCCACGTCTCCTACTAGTTCGAGCTGGTCACCAGGGAAAATTAAATGGAATGAACGATGATATGTGATATGTCATATGTGATATATGATAGCTAATTGTAGAAATTGTGGCATGTGCGTATTTGGTGTGACCAAGTTGGTATTGACGATTTTCATGCCCTGATAATATGTATACATGTGTATACAAAATTTGTAAGAATATATTTGTGGATATAGAATTTAATTGGGTATGTATGAAATTTTACGTTTTGAAATGTTTATGAGAAGTATTATACACTACGTGCTTGATTTGGCAAAGATTAAGTTTGGATGATAGTGTAATGATTAACTTGTGGTATATATATATACATCTACTTGTACATGTCTTTGAGTCTTGGACTAAATTGGATTTTTAAATTTCTATTTGTTTCGGAAGTTGCGGCATATGTGGCGGAATGAGATGCTAGTTAGTTCCTTTGTAAATTAGGATTTACGTGAATGCTACTATTTATGTCATGTTGAGTAATGTGCTTGTCGAGATATTGTGCAATAGATTGTATGTAGTGGTAGATGTTCGCCCCCTCCAAAAATTACGCACCCCCCCCCCCCATAACATCAAATCCTGGCATGTGTATCTTTACAAAGTTTGGCATAATTAAAAGTTACATATCTTAATTAAATGTTATTGCCCTGGGAATGTCGATTAGTTAAAATCCGTGAAATTTGCTTCCTATCTAGTAATAGTGGTGTATAGCACCAGTATAAAATAGACATACGGCCATAGTTAAATAGACATAAGCCTACGGTTGTACATCGTATCAAATCAGAGGGTAGTCATAAGTATATTTAAGGCCATGATTATTAATTACAACCGTAGCCAAAAGTAAACATAAGGCTACGGTTCTTAACCATTAACGGTAGCCAACAATAAACACAAGGCCACAGTTTAGAGAAGTACAATCGTAGCCAAATGCCCATGCCTTTTGCATAAGAAATGCCCATTTGTGGCTACTATTCTGCAAAACTGTAGTCCCGAATAAAATTCACCAATAAAAAATACAATATATATTTCACCACCGATCGAAGCAAAATCACTTGATCTATTTGATAACAAAAACCAATGTGCTCAATATACATACGTATTTACAAATATAATTCAAGTTGCTTAACCATGAGCTAATATTTCATGGTCACAAAATACATCCTAACCAATAACCCCTAAAAATGATACCAAGTCCATGTTGATAGATCACCTGGCATTTATCTTTATGCTTCTCTTGAAAACTAAATGACCTTCAACTGTCTCATTATTTTTCACCTATGTTAAAACATTGAAATTTGTAAAATTAAAATAAGGATAAGAGCAAATAAAAAATATTGGTTAGAAAAAGGGAGAAGAGAGTAGAATTGAGGATAATGATTAATAATTAAACAGGTTGCAATATGAATAGATAGTAAGCAGGTTAAAAATATTTGAGATCTAGCTATGCCTGAATTCCATCGACTGCCTCAATTTAAAATATTTTGTCAATTGTAACTAGTCCAACATAATTTTATATTGTCAAAGTCATTTTAGCATGCGATTGTTCATTTAAACTATCTAGTATAAACAAACAAATAGGTGAGGGCAAAGAAATGTTCTTACTCTTAGCATAAGATAGATTACCAAACATTAGTGGTTAGTTTACAAGCAATATGAATCTAATTATTTCATAATTAAAATTAAATCGACTATGTAACATGCCAATGACGTAGACACGATTAAAACATGATATTCTACATGGCTTAACATGAACAATAAATTAATTTCATTAATTTATCAATCTAACTCAATCAAACATGTCATTAATCAAATTAATTCAATTCAATTAAAATTACTTCATAATTTAAATCAAAACCGACTAATATGTGAAAAAACGTACACAAACTAATCAAAATTTCATTCCAATTAATTTGTGACATTAAAAAGACAAGTAAATTAATCAAGATTTCATCTTTACCAATTTAAATCGATTAAATCATGCTTAAATGGAATTAAACACAAATGAACGACATAGATCGAACTAAACATGCTAATTAACTAACTAACATGATTACTTCTATCTTAACATGAATTAAACCCTCAACAAACATCATTAATTATGATAATCAACATTAACAAATAATAATTAATGATAATAAACGATAATTGAAATAAAACAATAAAAAGAAAAGGAGAAATATGGTGTTTTGCACCCTCAACTTACATGTATTTCGGACGGTATTCAAGAACGTTGGATGTAATCTTTCACCAAGGGTACTTCTTCGATGATTTTCAAATAACAATTAAAAAGATTAAACTTTTAATATTTTAAACAAAACAAAACCAATTTCAAACAAACAAAAAGAGCATGATTCTCGCGCGGCTTTTGGACTCTCGCGCAACGATTTTCAAATCGGTGCACGACTTCGTTTCTTACTCAAATTTTGTTCTGAAAGATATTTTAGAATCATGAGACTCCAAATTTTTTATTTGTACAAAGAAACATAAGTAAAAACGTTGTTTTCTAGACTTAAAACGAGCAGTAATGGGTGTTGTCCAAATCAGAAGCAAAGTCGAACAAAGGAGCGATTCTCGCTCGAATGGCCACCTAAACTCGTGTATGAACCTTGATACTTGTTTCTAAGTATTAGAGGAGTTTGGAGGGTTAGAAATAAGGTTTAGGAGGTAGAGGCAGTCGGGTGTGCTGCTGTGTTGTGGCTGCGTTTTTGTGAGTTTGGGTAGGGTTTTGATGGGTTTTTCTTGGTGGTTAAGGTAATTAATAAGGGTAGGATAGTAGGGTATGCATTGTAGTTAATGGGTACGGTTTTGGATCAACTTTGAGCGGGTTTTGGGCTGGAGATACTTGCTGAAAACAGGGGGTGCGCGATTGGTTTGGGATTCCTTGAGTTGGTTTTTGGGATGGGTTAGGGACTTCCTATGGGCACAAAAATTGGTATGGTCGTATTCGGAAGTATGGGCTATATGGTGGATGTTTCGATTTTTGTGGGTAATGGCGTTAAGGCTCATAAATAAGGGCTCAAAGACCGTCGTAAATCGCGTTATAAACTTGTTTTAAAACATCGTTTTAAACAGTAAATAAGACGATAAAATAAAGAAATTCAAAGTCGACTTTTCAAGTAGGGGTTTTCAAATATCTATTTTATTTTCAATAATATAAACAAAAAACTCAATTTTAATATAAATTAAAAATGAATTCATTTGAAACGGAAGTTAATTTTAAATTTCATTTAAAATAAAACGGCGACGACCATTCTATATTGTAAAATGAAATACAAATATTGACAAAGTCAAACGAGAAATACATTTCGTCCTATCATCATCGGGTGTTTAGTGGAATTTCTATAAATGCATGTATCGACAGATACGGGTATCTACAGGAACATATTCGTAGCAAATTGAGGGCAGAGTTTGATACTTCATGACGACGGAATGGCGGTGGATGACTACTACTCCAAGTTCATGGAACTTGAAAACTATGTGGAGGAGATACACTTTAGCCCTCAAGTGATGATGGTTCATTTTGAAAAAGTATTGTCTTTAGGACTCATTGAGAGACTTTCGTCAGGATTATTGAGTGACATCACAAAAGGCCTATAATCGCGCTGGTAACGCGGAGCGTTTAGTGGTGACAAATGTGGTGAGAAGATAAAATACAATAGTAGGTGGATATTCAAGTTTCAAAAGACGAGGGTTTATGCAAGTTAGGATATTCTCGGGTGGTTCAAGCTATGGTGGGAGGTCACGCTTTGGAGGCGGGGGATCCATTTAAGAGTGGGCCAACTTAATTGAGTCTCCAATGAAATAAATCTTTATTTTATTTGTTTACTTATTTAAGTAGATGCCTTTTGAATGGAAAACTAGTTTAATTGCCCGTGAAATTCACGGGTTCGTTTATGGTGCACGTTTCTGTTTTGATTTTTTGGTTTCATCGACAGTAATGGGTGAGATGCTTTTTCCGAGTTCCATTTTCGACGTCAAAACATTATTTTCGACTCCACATTATGAATCTGTCAGAAAGATGTCTAAAAATTGTAAGCAGTACAAAGCAATATTAGTCATGATTCTCAATTTGATTTTATAACCGACACTCGCATTGAGAGGTAATACGCTAATAACATACTGTCGAATGTGTAGTTAAACTACCAGGATCGTCCTGATTATAAGAGGCCAAAATCATGCTCTATCACATTATAAATGTAGGTTTCCTGGCATATCTAATTCAAGGAAGAGCCCCAAAATCACTTGTATTGGACTATTGACAGTAAGTGGATTGTACCTCTGATGTACTACCACATAGAATATAATTTTTGAGCTTTACAATAAAGTTTTTGAGTATAGTATAGTTTTACTATAAAGTTTTTGAGTTTATTAATTTGAACATTAAACTCAAAAAAATTACAATAAAACTCAAAAAAACATCATATATAAGATATAAAATTTAATTTATAAACTTTAAAAAACTCAAAAAAAATGCACAAAAACTCAAAATCATACTACTCTGAGGTAGTACCTCCAATGTATAATCCTTTTTCCCGACTATTGGTACAAACTACATTAAAACTTTGCATTGTTATTGTACGAATATAGAAATAAAGCTCAAAATTATGGCAAACTTACAATATGTCATGACATCGCTCTGTAAATATTACATGACGGTTCAATTATAAAAGTTAATCAACTACTCACAAGGACTTCTTTTCTCATGCGTCAGTCTCAACAAAAATAGGCATGCAGCAAAAAATAATAACAGTGGAAGTGCTTAAAATAAAGGTAATGTTACACCACTTTTGGTAGGCATAATCAATACAATTATTACATAATACTCTAAGTTACCAAATAGATTCTCATACCTTAAATCCAATCCAACTTTTATACTTGCCCTTCATGTACCAAAGATTGAAGCTCTGAAAACACAAGGGAAAGATGAGAAAATATGTAATAAAATCATAAAAATAGTGCCTAGAGACCAACACCACAATAATTAATAACAAACTTAATTAAGGTAATATTATAAATCGCGATCAAATCAAATCACATAGAAATAAAAGGGAAGCTATAGAAAAATCAAAGGATGAGGCGATATACAAAGCTTGGAGTGCAAAAAAAAAAATTAGAAAGGAATTGATGTAAAATGGGTTTTTATAAATGAGAAATTTGAGAATTCTCATTGTGTTTGCAATACCTAAATGAAATGAAATAATAAGGTCAATTGTTTCGTCTTCAATGTAGTTATTATTAATTACACGAAATGAAATGGATTATAATCTATTAATGTTGCGATAATGTTCATTTTAATGTTAAAAGAAGGTGAAGAGTTTTCAGTTAGTGGGAGCCTCAGGCGGATATGAAAAGTGTGCAAAACTCACGTAAACTATATGGAGGTTTGGTTAGATGCCAATGACGCCACATCAAAGTGGCTTCAACACATCGCTCAGTTAGACTTTTTATAATAATGTATAGATTATTTTTAATTTAACATGGAATTGTACCTTGCCATGTATCATTCTATTAGCTACTCAATGTAGCCTTTTTATGTTATTGTATAGAGAGATTACAAAGAGTTGGTAATGAAGATGTAATAATGGGAATCAATTGAGATATTTAATTTGAAAATTTAGTTTTTTTTATTGTATCAAGGTATACAAAAAGGCAAGAGAAATTGAAATTAAAGTACAATAATTATGTAGGTTTTTTTATTATTTTTGTTAATTATAGAGGTGACATGTGGCAAGAAGTGGAGACGTGACACGTGTCAATTCAATTGAGGCTCAACAAGCCTTTTTATATTATTGTAAGATGATTGAGATTATTGTATTTAATAGGTTTTTAGTAACGACCATAATCAATTTGGTTATTAATTATCCTATTTATCACCATATTAATTGACCCTATTATGGTGAGACTTAATGGTGTTTATGGTGCCATTTGGTGAGCCTTGTAAATCCTCTTTGTGAGGTGATTATAAATAAGACAAGAGATGGTTTGAGTAACTAAGTTATCCATCCTAACTATACACAATTCATATAATCTCTTAGTTCGTCTACCATCTAAGTGACTTGGAATTTGGGCCGTGGACATATTCCGGGACTATAGTAGCCGTCGGAGGTACGATATATGGTAGTGGGCAGTTAGCGAATACAACGATCGGGTCGCTTCCGCATTAAGATAAGTCCTTATTTTCCAGCAGTGGTATCATAGCAAATGTGTTTTGCTATTATCCTAATTTTGATAGTATGTTACATCGTGATGAGTTCATGTCAATTATAATCCATGCTTGTGGTGATTGTCTGCATTTGACTATTAAAATAAAATAGTTGTCGCTTTTATCTCCCAAGTTTGATGAATGGAGATGCACACCTGTCATATTCTTGATAGTTAGTCGTGTATACATGCTTTGTGTGTGTGGTGTGTGGGATTAATATGCCCAACGTATTAGTCTCATTCTGTTTGGACACTTCGTGTGTTCCTTTTGGCCTATGTGCTCAGCGATATTGTTCGTCCTTTTCAGTTATCTAATCGGCAATAAAGTGGCTGATGACCGATACAAGATCGGCTTTAGCCATCGGAAACCAAGTTATGGGTCTCCTTTAGCAATCCGGTTTATCACGATGGGTCTAGTTTTTCGTTTCAATGAAGGCACCTCAAATGGGTCTTGGCGACCACTCGCTTACCCCGTCTCGTGTGTGTCACGTTATGACGTTGGAATCGTCTCGTGTGTGTCACGTTATGATGTCGAATTGAAACGGCCAGTTGGCTGATAGGTGTGTGCGTTAGCACAACCATTTCTCAGACATGCTATTGTGTTCTGTTTTCGGACAGATTTACGAACTATATCAAGACGCCAATATTTTTTTTGTCAATGTTAGTCATCGACTCCTACTTATCTTTGTGTGGAATTGAGTAGCTAACCAATTTACGGTTAAAATTGGTATATTTGTGTTCATGTCAGCATGTTGTGGTTTTATTGGGTTGATTTTGCTTTCGACCTTAGCTATCATTGTCATTTTAAGGAGTAATATGCATACTTATTGTCATTTACGTTATTACGTTTTTTTTTTCTCAAGTTGTGATAAGATTCGAGAATACCTAGCTTATTGCTAATTAGTTTGGTAAGAATAATAAGTGTAATAACTTGTTTCTTATTAAGTTTGGATGAATAACATGTGAATTTTCATAAATATAAATACGTATCTTTGTGATATTATAATGTACCAATGTGTTTGGTTAAAAGTGTAATTATATGAATATGTTTTATATAAATTAGTGTGGACCATATAAATATGTTTTATATGTATGATTAAATTGTCTCGTGATATTGGTCATAGATATTATGAATATGTTTCATATAAAACTACGGGCGGACATATGAATAAGTTTTATATGTCTAATTAACTATCTTCGTGATTTTAATTATATTCTAAAATTTATGAGTACATCTCATAATTTCTATTTTTTTTGTGAGATAAATATTTAAGTAATATTTTACAAGTCACGTAAAGTTATTCTTGTATGTAAATTTTAGACGTCTTAGTGACAATTTTATTTTGAGCATTGGCTAGCAAATTCATGGGTATGAGAAATTCTAATATTCGACTTCGTATTCGATTTAGTATGTGCTACTCATAATTATCTCTATATTGTGTTTTGCAAGATAAAGTTAGAAGTTACGAATTCGTTTCGTATATTTTATCTTGTAAAAAAGTGTGTAATTTTGTATTACATAGAAAACTAAATATTTTAGCGATATTTATTGTTCATGAGATTGTATAAACATAGTTACATATAAGGAGTTATATCTTAGTGATATAATTGAAAGTCCATATACCTTAATTAGACATTATATAAAAGAAAAAATTTCCTCACATTGAAATGGAAATAAAAGGGCACAATAAGAACTCCTTCTTATTGTTCTTGAGCTATAATAAAGGATGATGCTAGAACAATCTCCAAAGTAGAAGACCTCCTTTAAGTTGCACCAAGATGATACCAAATAATCTAACCTTATTATTAACTAGATAATAAGATAGATAAAATACTACTAATATTACCATATATTACTACACTAGTAATACTTAGTAAATATTAGTATTATGAGAGTTTAGTGAGAAGATGAGTTTTTAGAGAGATGTAGGAGAAATAAGCAAGAATGAATTAAGAAGAAAAATGAACAACAATTGGCCTTTTATAGGCACATATGGTCGGCCCCTTACATGCAAATGTAGGGTGATTTTCTTCTTTTTTTTATTCCTATGCAAGGTGGTGGAGTGTAGTGTTGATTGAAATGATTTTTGATATACTTTTCATGTCATAAACACTTGGTGACTTGTGAGCATGAACAAGAGCAACCATCATCACCCTCCACTACTACTATGACCGGCCACATGTGGCCTTTTATGGTCCATTTTGATTTTTGATATTTGTCGCACAAATACTTATTAATCATATGCTTAATTATCATATATAATTAAGTATTAATTTGATCATATAACAATTATATGACACAAATTAATAATCAATATGTACTTAACATTTAAGTGGTATTTTACCATTATATCAATATATAATGGATCCCACAATGCTTAGTTAATTTATTTTACAACTCCTTGTAAATATAATTAACTAATTACCTGTACCTCACAATATATGTAAAACCTCAACTAATTTAGTAAATTAACGATTAATTACTAAGTTAGATCTCATTTAATCTTATTATAATAAGATATAAATTTATTAGTCAATTATTGCATAATTGAAAAATAAACTTAATCGAATTTGAGTTCCTAACTCAATTTCTAACAATTAACTCTCGTACATATCAATTATATGTAATGGACTAATCAACTGTATCATATACAAATAATTAGTTATTATTTGGGTCTCATCCTATAGGTGTGACCGAAAGGGATCAGTTGATCACCGTCGTCATACGACAATAACGTCAAACTCTAGTCAGCCAACCGTTATTGATTTACGTTAATCACCTGACTAATCATATATATATATATTCAATAAATATCTCAATTATATTCCTTAATGAGATTTATTATGTGGCGCACTATTGTGGAGGACACATACTCCAACAATCTTCCACTTGTCTGACACAAGTGTGCGTCACCAATTCTCTTGTCTCTTTATCACATCTCCCACTCAACGCAAGGTGTCTTTCAGGTCGCACTTGCGATTGATTATATCTAGAGTGGTTTTCTCGATATGGAGAGTAACTGTCTGACCAGGAAATCTACCATAGATCCCTTTCCGAGCGTGGCCACGCATTTACAGTAACTACTCCTCGAGTGGCCTGAAGATGTTTGTACCCAACGTGGGTGAACAATTCATGTTGATTCATCTACTCTGTATGATGCCGACCACCATGGCCCAGAAGATGTCCATCGGCCTCCTTTCACAGCACGACCTAGAACACCAACCAAAGCTAATCGGAAACTGCACCGACTCAGATAGACAGTCGTCGGTCAAAAGAATTGACTCATAAGAATAAGATAGAAGACCCTGCCACGACCAGGCATCAATAAATTGATTTAAGGGTCTCTACAAAGGTCACTGTCCGACAGAGTGTCATACAGTCTGTATATGTAATCGACTAGTCATCTCCATGCCCCCATGGTGCTGAACCAACCATCGATCGACTTACAATCTAGTCACTACGGGGCGTCACCTCATTAAGTTACTAGGGACAAAATACTAAGTTCGTCCTATTCACTTGAATAGGGTCCAACATTGTTTTACAATCTATTCGGATAAACAAAGTATTAAATTTAGTCAAACTTTATAAAAGAGTTTATAATAAAACTTGAACAATGAATGCAATTATCATATATGAAATAATTAATACAACATTCAATTATTACATTGTGACGACATGACAATCATGCTTAGCCTTTGATAGAGGTTTGGTTATAGGATGAGCAATGTTATCATTTGTCCCAACCTTACAAATGTCAATTTCCTTTCTATCCACGTAATCTCTAATTACATGATATTTCCTAAGTACATGTCTAGACTTATTACTAGACTTGAGCTCTTTTACTTGAAAGATAGCCCCACTGTTATCACAATAAATCGTGATAGGATCTTTGGCAATAAGGACTACTCCTAATCCTTCCAAAAATTGCCGAATCCACCCAGCTTCCTTTGCAGTTTCAGACGCTGCAAGGTACTCTACTTCTGTTGTAGAATCCACGGTAACGATTTGCTTGAAATTCTTCCAGCAAACAGCTTCTCCATTCATCATACAAACATAGCCGGATTGGGATTTCACATCATCCCTATCTGTCTGGAAACTGGCGTTCGTGTAACCCTTTACACGTAACTCAGCCTCACCTCCAAACACTAAGAACGAATCCTTAGTCCTTCTCAAGTACTTAAGGATGTTCTTTACGGCTATTCAGTGACTCTCACCTAGATTGGCTTGGTCACGACTTGTCATGCTCAAAGCATATGCAACATTGGGATGAGTGTATATCATAGCATACATGATTGATCCAACAGCGGATGCTTAAGGGATAAATTTCATGCGTTCAATCTCTTCGGGTGTGGTAGGGCACTCTGACTTGCTCAAAGTGATCCTACCACCCATAGGAAGAAAGCCTCTCATAGAGTATTTCATGTTGAACCGATCAAGAATTTTATCAATATAAATTTCTTGACTTAATGCTAGTATCCTTTTAGATCTATCCCTATAGATCCGGATACCTAAGATGAGATGGGCCTCTCCTAAGTCTTTCATTTGGACTTGAATCCCAAGCCACTCCTTCACAGAAGTTAGCATTGGAATATCATACCCGATTAGTAGTATGTCATCTACATACAAGACTAGAAAAATTACTTTACTCCCACCAAACTTCATGTATAAACATGTTTCCTCGACACTTCAAGCGAAACCATTTTGTTTATTACATGATCGAAATGATGATTCCAACTCCTTGATGCTTGTTTAAGATCATAGATGGATCTCTTAAGTTTTCATACCTTCTTAGGATTTGATGGATCCACAAAACCTTCGGGTTGTGTCATGTACACTTCCTCTTCTAGAATCCCATTCACGAAGGCGGTTTTGACATCCATTTGACAAATCTCATAATTATAAAATGCGGCAACCGCTAAGATAATCCTTATGGATTGAAGCATGGCGACAGGGGCGAAGATTTCGTCATAGTGAAGACCATGAACTTGAGTGAAACCTTTTGCCACCAATCTAGCTTTGTAAACATCATTATGTTTATCTATGCCGCTTTTGATCTTATAGATCCAATTACACTGAAGAGGTCTTACCTCCTTAGGTAAATCAACCAACTCCCATACTTGATTGTCATTCATAGAATCCATTTTGGATTGCATGGCTCCTAGCCATAGCTTTGAGTCGGGACTAGAAATGGCTGCTTTGTCGATAGTAGGTTCGTTACTTTCAAAAAGTAACACCTTGTAGTCACCACCTTCCTCTATAATACCAAGCTATCTATCAGGTTGATGACTAATTCTGCTTGACCTTCTAGGTTCCGAAGGAATTATGACCGCGTTAGACGAAGAGGGAACGTTTTCCTCGTTTTCCTCTACGTCTTTTTTGGTTTGTGGCTCTTGGACTTCATCAAGTTCAAATTTTCTCCCACTCTGTCTTTTAGAAATAAAATCATTTTCTAAAAAGACTACATGACGAGACACAAACACTTTGTCCTCGTGTTTATTGTAGAAGTAATAACCACGTGTTTCCCTTGGATATCCTACAAATAGACATTTGTCGGATTTGGGTGTGAGTGTATCGTCAGACTTATTCAAAACAAACGCCTCGCATCCCCAAATTTTCATGAACGACAAATAAGGGATTTTCCCTGTCCATATCTCATATGGAGTCTTGTTTGCCGCTTTAGTTGGGCTTCGATTTAGTGAGAATATTGCAGATAAGATAGCGAAACCCCAAAAATAATCAGGAAGCTCTGTTAGACTCATCATAGATCGAACCATATCTAATAAAGTTCGATTTCTCCTTTCGGCCACACCATTTAATTGAGGTGTGCCAGGAGGAGTCCATTGTGATACTATACCACAATCCTTTAGGTGCGAATCATATTCATTGTTCAAGTATTCACAACCATGATCGGATCGTAGGGCTTTAATCTTTTTATTCAATTGGTTTTCTACTTCATGTTGAAATTCTTTGAACTTTTCAAAAGCATCACTTTTGTGCCTCATCAAGTAGACATATCCATATCTACTCAAGTCATCGGTAAAAGTAATGAATTAGTGATAACCACCTCTAGCTTGGAGAGTCATTGGGCCGCATACATCCGTATGTATAAGGCCTCATACTTCACTTGCCCGTGTCCCTTTCCCGTAAAAGGAGCACGAGTCATCTTGCCTAGAAGACAAGATTCGCATACACCATAAGATTCGTAATCGAATGGTTTGAGTACTTTAGATGAAATAAGTCTCTTTATGCGTCGTTCGTTTATGTGCCCTAAATGAAAATGCCAAAGGTATGATTGATTAGGTTCACCTGTTTTAAGCCTCTTGTTTTCTACATGATAGACCTCTTTTGCAATATCTAGAACATAAATACCTCCAACAGAAATGGCCTCGCCATAAACTATTTCATTAAAAGAAAAAGTACAACGATTGTTCTTAATCCAAAAAGAAAAACCTTCCATGTCTAACACGGAAATAAAGATAATGTTCTTGGTAAAAGTTGGTACATAATAGAAATTATTCAAATACAACTCTAAACCATTAGGCAAAAGAAGAACGTAGGTGCCCATGGACACTGCGTCTACCTTAGCTCCATTTCCCATGCGCAAGTCCACGTCACCCTTGGCTAGTGCTCGCGCGTCCTTCAGCCCCTGTATATGATTACAAAGGTGAGAACCACAACCGGTATCAAATATCCAAGAAAATGTACTAGCAAAGTTAATATCTATCATATAGAGTGATGAAAGAATTATACCTGACGTTGTCACACAACCGTCTTTCTGGTCTTTCAAGTATTTGGGGGCAATTGCGTTTCCAATGCCCTTTGCCATTACAATAATAGCAATCCGCGTCCGCGTGATTGTTGACTTTGAGGTTGGGTTTCATAAAGACCTTGCCCTTTCCCTTGCCAATTTTCTTGAAAAGAGTCTTACCGTTTCCTTTGTCCTTCTTCACTCCAAGGTTCATGTTCTTCAATCTCATTGAAAGAACATCCTTGAATTTACTCCCACTAGCCTTTATGTTCCTCTCCGCTTGGGTGAGGAGTTCATGGAGTTCATGGAAACTCTTTTCCATGTCGTTCATGTTGTAGTTCACCCTAAAGTGGGTGAACTTTGGTATGAGTGAATGAAGGATTCTACCCACCACTAGCTCCTTTGGAATCTTGCACCCGAGACGCTCTAAAGTGTCGGCATGGTCAACCATTTTGAGCACGTGTGGGCCAACTTTTTGGCCCTTTTGGAGCTTAGTCTCAAAACATTTCGTGGCCGCCTCATATTGGCGAATTTTAGGCGCTTGCGAAAACATTGATGTTACCCTCGTGAATATCCCATATGCATCGAGAGATATCAATTGGAGTTTGAGTTTGGGTGAGATTGACCAAATCAAGACATTCTTGACGTCATTGGCAACCTTTAAATAAAGGTCATATTCGGTAAGTCATTACTTGACTAATTCTACCCTTAGAACTCTTGGTTGACGGATTTCAACTACATCCATCTCTTAGTCCCAAGATAACGCTTATCTCGTTGTGTCCAATCCAATTTTGGTTTGTGATCGTATCACCCTACTTACCCGAGGTAAAAAGGGACCCACGAGCGTGGTAGCCCTAATGAACACGGGATTCATAGGTGTTACTAATTGGTAAGGCTAATCTCGATTTTTAAATATGTGAGAGGTCTTGTCAATTTAGTCATTAATTCCCTATAAGTGAACTAAATCGGTGAATTAAGAATAACGTTGAATTGACAATAGCGGAAAAATAAAATGCATTTGTGACGATTTTGGCATGAGCGGAAATAAATCAAGCAACCAAACAACGAAAAATCCTAGTATGGCCACCTAGCTAATCAAATTAACTAGATAATTACATATTCGGAAACCAACTCCTTGGTCTCTTACCTCTTCACTTGGAACACCTTCCAAAAATGGCACCGTCTTGAGGGAGTCACCGGTCTTCATAATAAATAATTGCAAATATACAAATACACAAATTCCTATTATACATTTGTTCTATAAAATGAAACTATTAATTATTACAAACCGGCGATACAAGATCGCAATAAAAATTACAACCGAACTGTTATTCCCTTACATTACGGGTAATAACGATTAAAAATAACTAGGCCATACTAGGTACAAATATTGCATAAATTATTAAATAAATGACATTCATTCATTCAATCATAAATTAAATAAATTGCTGCAAAAAATTCATGCCAAAATCGCCCTAAACACATTCATGCTCATTGTAGCTTGATTTTACAGGATTCATTGATTTTTAACAATTAAAAATCAATATCAACATTTAAATCTCATTTAAATTCAAACTAGTTATCTAAACTATTTTATAACTCAAAATTACTCCCTACTAATTTTTTTGGTCATTAATTAGTTCGATTTTATTTTATTTGCTAAATATAACGGTTTAATCATAACTTTTATGAAATAAACCCAAAATAAAATATAAACATCATAAAAATTTGAAAACAAAACTTTTTTACATTCTGGAACATTTCCAGGAACTCCAAAAAATAAAAACATTTGCCCAAAAATTTTAAAATAATTTTATGAACAAATAACTTTGTATTTAACGATATTATCAAATAAAATCCATTAAATATAGTAAAACAGTGAAAATAATTACAACATTTCACCAACATGATATAAATCAAAAATTGAAATGTACCAAAAAATTCCATGACCATAAAAAAACATTTCAATTTTATGAACAATATAATCTCACATTATTGACTTTTATCTCATAAAAATCAATAAACATGTAATACTTAATTAAAAGTCACGAAATTTTACATACAATGTGTAAGAAATTCAAGTGATATTATATTAAAATTTAATGATCATAATCAACATGCAACTATTTTTAGTTAACTTTTAACATAAAAAAAATGCATATTAACTCGGTTTAAAAGCCAAAAATCAAAATAAACAGCAAATTGATTCCTAAAATCACGAAATTTTACCACAAGCATTTTGAGGTCAGTAAGTATACATGAACCAAAAAAATTTCTTCCAAATCATATTTTAACTCAAATTTTTGATTTATTTGTTATCTTATAACCTTTAATAAAAAAATGCCGAAAATGAACCGCATGCTACAAGCTAGCTCTGATACCACATGAAAGTCCATAGACCTTAATTATACTCTTCTAATTATTTACTAAATTACTTGTTAATTTAGTATTTGATGATCTATGTAACATGCATGCAAATATAAAGACATTATATAAAAGAAGAAATTTTTTCACATTGAAATGGAAATAAAAGGGCACAATAAGAACTCCTTCTTATTGTTCTTGAGCTATAATAAAGGATGATCCTAGAACAATCTCCAAAGTAGAAGACCTCCTTTAAGTTGCACCAAGATGATACCAAATAATCTAACCTTATTATTAACTAGATAATAAGATAGATAAAATACTACTAATATAAATATATATTACTACACAAGTAATACTTAGTAAATATTAGTATTATGAGAGTTTAGTGAGAAGATGAGTATTTAGAGAGATGTAGGAGAAATAAGCAAGAATGAATTAAGAAGAAAAATGAACAACAATTGGCCTTTTATAGGCACATATGGCCGGCCCCTTACATGCAAATGTAGGGTGATTTTCTTCTTTTTTTATTCTCATGCAAGGTGGTGGAGTGTAGTGTTGATTGAAATGATTTTGATATACTATTCATGTCATAATCAATTGGTGACTTGTGAGCATAAACAACAGCAACCATCATCACCCTCCACTACTACTATGACCGATCACATGTGGCCTTTTATGGTCCATTTTTATTTTTTATATTTGTCCCACAAATACTTATTAATCATATGCTTAATTATCTTGTATAATAAAGTATTAATTTGATCATATAAAAATTATATGACACAAATTAATAATCAATATGTACTTAACATTTAAGTGGTATTTTACCATTATATCAATATATAATGGGTCCCACAATGCTTAGTTAATTTATTTTACAACTCCTTGTAAATATAATTAACTAATTACCTCTACCTCAAAATATATGTAAAACCTCAACTAATTTAGTAAATTAATGATTAATTACTAATTTAGATCTTATTTAATCTTATTAAAATAAGATATAAATTTATTTGTCAATTATTGCATAATTGAAAAATAAACTTAATCGAATTTGACTTCCTAACTCAATTTCTAATAATTAACTCTCGTACATATCAAATATATGTAATGGACTAATCAACTGTATCATATACAAATAATTAGTTACTATTTGGGTCTCATCCTATAGGTGTGACCGAAAGGGATCAGTTGATCACCGCCGTCATACGACAATAACGTCAAACTCTAGTCAGCCAATCGTTATTGATTTACGTTAATCAACTGACGAATCATATATATATAGTCAATAAATATCCCAATTATATTCCTTAATGAGATTTATTATGTGGCGCACTATTGTGGAGGATACCTACTCCAACAATAATAATTATTGTAAATTTGTTTTACAAATAGGACTCATATCTTTGTGATATGACAGTTCCTGTAAATTTGTTTTACAAGATGACTCATATATTTGTTATATATTAAATAATTAGTTTATGTAATTTTGTTTTACATAAATTATCTATATCTTTGTTGATATACTTTTAATGTAATTTCGTTTTACATAATAGATTTCGTTATATCTTAGTGATATATTAATCTATGTAAAATTTGTCTGACATAAATGGTTTATATATTAGTGATATATAATAACATGTAAAATTATTTTATACATGAGAAATGAAAAATCTTCGTGATTAAGAATTGAATACATATTAGTTGTGTATCAATATATAATTCAAATTAAAACTATCATATATGTTACGATCTATTTTTTTAACTTTTTAAAGTCGTGTAATTCGTTTTGCACATAATTTGTGTAATATCTAAGTGATATTATTATTATTTGTGCTAATTTGTTTAGCCATGTTATAAGGGTAATAGCTAATTGGTTTACCGTTTTTTAAGGGTTAAGTGATTTCGTTTCATTTAATCTCAAGAATAAATTAAATTGTTGAAATTTCTCGTTTATGGCGTTTGTGATGATTATGAGCTTAGCGAAATTTTCGAACAAACAATATAAATGAAGGGATTTAATGTAACACCCGCAAATGTACCCTATTTTATTTTAATAATATTATAGAGTTAGTTTAGAACTTAGTTTCCCGTGTCTAATTTAGCAAATCCGAGTTCGTATTCGGACTCTACTCAGAATTCCATGTGGGTTATGCCTTAAGCCGAATTTTGGGCTTTTTCCCCATATTTCTCCACTCACCTTATTTAACCCTAACTCCTCCATTTTTCCACTCATCCTCTTCTTCCTCACCAAACCACCAAAACCCTAACCACCATTTGTGGCAACTCAAGCTTCTCACAAGTCGTTCATTCCTCACTCAAATCCCTTGATTTTCATCATAATCTTCCCCTCTCATCCTCCTCTACCTTGTGTGGTAATAAAATTACCGTCTTTCTCATTTTCAATTTTTCCGTCTTTCTCAAAGGTGAATTGTATTCATATTTTGGTGTCTTTGTGTAGGTGGAGACCTTCAAGACCCCGACAAGGATTACTATCTCGTGGAGGAAGACTTAAAAGACGATTGAAGACGCACAAAGGTAACGGTGAAGGGTTACTCGATATCAATACGTGTTTTAATGCTTTAATCGATGTTACCCAACGTTAAGTGACAATTATTATACATTTAAAGTAGTTTGATGTTAGTAAATATGGTTGGAATTGGATGAGTATTCTTAGAATTTGTGTGGGTTGATGATTGTTGATGGTTGTTGATGATTGTTGATGATTATTAGTGTTGTTTGATGATTTTCGTGAGTATGTAGTCCCGGCCGGCCGACCGCCAGTCAGCCGACCGGCTGGGAGCGTGGCTGATGTGAAATTGTTAATTCGAAGTATTTTTGGTATATGTAAGTCTCGGCCGGCCGACCGATTGGGACACCCCCTCTCTTTTCTCTTTTTCTCAATTGGCATGTGTTCCCAGCCGGGTAGCCGGCGGCCGGTCCCCTTGACCGGCTGGGACATCCCTGTATTTTTGGTGGTTTTCGAATGTTGCTGAAGTGCCAGCCGGGTAGCTGGCGGCCGGTCACCTTGACCGGGTTGCGCCCCCTGAGTTCTTCATCTATTTCTTTCCTTATGCTCTCACTTATAATAGTTTGTACGGTTCATTTATCGTATAAATTTACGTAATAGCATTAAATATTCATGTTTAGACTATATGATATCCCACTCGCTTATATCGCATGTTTTGTGACGGTTTTTGATATGTTCCCCTTTGAGTCAGTTTTACCTATGTTTTGATTTGAGCACTAATTGTTGAGTGCTATGAACTATCATTCCCCGGCTATACCTCCTTGCTCGTTAGACTGGAATGTCGGAACGTGGAGGTGTATCCTTAATGCTTGTATGCATGTTTTAGTGGGGATATGACGACGTTGTTGGGAGGCGAACGAAATGCATTGATCGACCCGGCCGTCAAATGTCGTATCCTTGCAAGGTGGTGTCATTGCATGTAGAGTACCGCTTGATTATGATCCTTGTGCTCTTTCCGCCTCTTTCGTGTAGTTGTGACCGAATTTGGGGTACTCGGCTTCTGTGTTTGACCGAGTTAGTTTACTAAACAACTAAACAACTTTTATGCTTGATCACGTTTTGAGAGACCATGTCTCTTTGTAGTATTTTATACTTTAGTTGGTATGTATTTGACATTCCTCGTACTCTTCCTTTGGCATGTAAAAAGTTTCAAAAATATCGTATTTTCCGCTATCTAAATTGCATGCTTGTTATGTTTTATTTCCGCTATCGGGAGGGTTGTCACATTTAAGTATTTTAATTTTGAATTGTGCCTTAATCCATATACTTGTGTATGACAACAAGTGCTTTGGTGATTTATTGTTCACCATCACTAAAGCGGTTTGAACTTGGATAATTATAGTGATAAGACTTAGTCTCTTATTAATATTCACGATTTTCAGAAATTGTGATCACTATTACATACTTGAGGTTGAATATCTTACTAATGAGTAGGATAATGGAAATCTATGTTTTTTACCAGTATTTGTTCAAATATATTAAGCTTGATGCATACATAATTGTGTTATTTTTTATGTGAGCCTAATATTTTTTTAAGACACTAGTATTAAACCCGTGCAAATTGCACGGGTATGCTATTTCAAATTTTATTTTTATAAACAAATGTAAAATTATCCAAGATTAAGTTTGATATTGGTTAATTATCTTTTTTATAAATTAATTATTTTTATAAATAATATTTTAAAATAAAGCAACAATATTAATTGCAAATATAAATAGTTGAGTTATAAGAGTCATACTTATGATTTAAGATTTAAATTATAAACTACATTATTTCCAATTAGCTTAAATGATAGGTTAAGTTACGTCCATTGGTCGAGTAGTTGTAGTACGATATGTCCTCTTATTAGCTAAATTAAAACTTCTACTTTAATTTGTTACTTGAGCGGTTTCAAATAACCCAACTTATATATAAGATGAAACAACATTATAAGGATCAAAATTAAAACAAAATTAATGAAATAGCACGAATTTGAAGAATCTATCTTAGACTCGTGCAAATTGTTAAACCCAATTTTCATTTAGTCAGCATATTCACGGGACCCGTGCATGTCAGAATTAATATTTTGACCTATTTATCATTTGGAACAAATTATTATTTAGTTAAAAGTTCCCGATGAAAGTTTGGACCCCTGCACATTTACGACGATTTAGTCAAAATGCTATATATTAAAATCCTTGAAATTATTACATACTATATATATACTATCTTTATATTTCTATTTTTTCCTACTTCTCAATAAGTCTTAAGCTTAAGACGACACTATCCGTCTTAAGCGTAAGATCGACAGTCAAGTATATACTGCATAGGAAAGAAACAATATATTTGTCTATATATACACAATTACTATGTTACTTGACCCGTCCTAAACTCAAAACAAATAGTGTCATCTTAATTTGTTATTAAAAAAAAGATGTCTAAATCGTATACTTCATCTCATTTATTTGCTTGTCTTTGATTAAAATACATCTCATGAAAAATATAAACACAAATTCTCATTTTACGACGGACACTATCTGTCTTAAACTTAAGACGGATCAAATACATACAAAATCACTCCACTTGTTGTCTAGAAAATACCAAATTTGTTGTCTTTATTACCTCCATGTGTTAGTATTTGACCCGTCTTAAATTTAGGACAGATTATATCCTTCTTAAGCAACACTTACTGAAATATAAAAACCTAATAAATAAATTAAAGTATAGTAAACTACCTAACATTTAGAATCATTTTTATAAAAGACATCTAATATTTTTTCCAAAGGTACCAAATATTTACGGTTAGTGTGTCAACTGTCAAGTAGTACCAAATGCACTTGGACTTGTCAAGCAAATATGCTAGACCTGTAGACTGTTAAGTTATGCATAAAGTGGGTTGTGGGTTGAGCAATTTGCCCGATGGTAAATTAAAAACAACACAAATTCTCATTAAAGACGGGTAATATCCGTCATAAGATGAAAACGGATAGTTTATTTCTCACAATATGCAAGTGGAACAGCAAGTGGGGGGATCAATTTGTCTTCCACTTGCCTCTGCCACTTGCATATTGTGAGAAGGACACTATATATCTTCAATTTGTAACTGATAGTGCCCGTCTGTAAAAACAAAACCTTCGTTTACCCCATTCCACGCCACCTCACACTTAGATGTTTTTTATCCCCCTATTGTACACCTTTATTTGAAAAGCGCAGTCAACCTTACTCTTTCAAACTCATTATTTTCCGATTAAATTTATAGATTTTCGAATTAAAATCATCCTTATTGGAACAATTTTTATGCATTACGTGATAAATACCTCATTATGATTTTACTACTCATATTTATTATTTAATATATACTTGCACTATGTTTCTTCTCATATTTCAGGCGCTAAATTAATATTTCTTTATGTAAAACTTTGCTCTTTGAGATTTATGTTCATCATTTTTTTTTTCAAGTTTTGAAATATAATAATAATTATAATATCCGTTGTTGTAACATACATTTCAAAAAAATTATGTATTTCTATTATTTAAGCGTCGATAATTTTATACAATCTCAGTGTTTATATAGTATAAATTCAATGTTTATCGTTTTAATTTTATTTTGTTCCACCAATATTTCTTTTTAGTTTTGTTTGAATTATATTGATGAAAAACTTTATTGATTAATCCTATTGTTATATTTAACACTGATTGATATTTAATACCGAGTATATTTTTCACTTGATTATTTATTTTTGAAGTTTTTTTAACAGATATTGCAGGTAAATAATCTATGCATATTTAATTGATGTAATTCATATGGGTGGGGAATTGTCTAAGAAATTAATTAATTTCAATGCATAAGTGGTCCCTTAAATATTCCTACTTTTAAGGAGGCTTTGACAAATAAGCAATATGGTTGTTGCATTAATAAGTAGGGATGTGTTGCAAGCTTATGTAGCGTATGACTACGTGTAAGTCAATTTCGTTTTGACGTAGGGTACAAGACTATGTGTCTTGACCATAAGTGTTTGAGGATTTTTCTGTTTTTGTCTATCTTACGTGTGACTTTTAAAAACGGAATTGACTATTGTAATGAGTTATTTTTTTCCATGGTAATTTGTTTGCCATCCGATTCTGGGATTAGGAAAAATACAAAACTCCTAATGGTTCATTGTTACTCATTCCTTAGTAAATGTCTCAAAAAAAATTATCGAGGCGGGAAAGAGTGCCTCTTGGCACTAATGTCTCCCAATACGATTATTAATGGCCTAAATTTTCCTTACTATCTACGACAAATATGAGGTATTGTTTTATACGTCTGACTTAGAGTCGACAAGATAATAGTATGGAGATAATATTAATTTGGTTCATGTTAGTTTCGAACCACGTAACGTCATTCTCCATCAATTCGAGTTACGTGTTTATTTATTGCATCTGTGACAACCCTCGCGAATGCAGAAATAAAACATACAAGCATGTGATATAATAAGCGGAAATACGGTATTTTAAAAACCTTTATACATGCAAGATAAGTATACGAGGAGTGTCAAATTACAACCCGAATACAAAATACTATAAGATAAGAGACGTAGTCTCTCAAAAGGTTAACAATGTCAAAGTGATTAGCAAACTAGCTAATTAACGACTAGAGGTGAATCTTCCAGGGACAACGCCCGCTAGCTCACACCCGAACCAAAAATAGCATAAGCAAAAAGCCATCCAAATCAAGCAACCTGTTCATCCATGAAAAACATGAACGCCACAGTCAGTGGGGAGTAACTCCGGGTTCTCCCAGCCATATCACATTAAACGTACATAGAAGGAAATACAAATGTAGAAGCATGCATATATAGATATACATGTGAAATACGATAAGAATAGATAGGCAATTCAATATATAATGATAAGAGCATATGAAGTATAATCCGTAATCATCATGCTATAGATAGACTCGGGGAAGACACTCTTAGGCAACCGAATACGCTCACTAGGGCTTACATCTCACCGTTAGCGGTATAAGTTTGATAAGATTGAGACTCGACAAACAAACCATGCCAAGTCATGCAATGATCATGAATAAACAATCATGGACTCGACAAACAAACCATGTCAAGTCATGCAATGATCATGAATAACAATCATGTAATCACGCAACCAAACACAACGACACAAAGACGACATCTCTCACGGTAAATGAAACGCACTAGCACCGTGTACATGGCAAGTATGATTAAAAGGCATCCACGAGATAAAGCATTTCCTGAACGCATACACGATTCAATTCATTTCGTATATGTAGACTATTTCCTCCTGGTAGGACGACGATATAAATACCCGGTCCTAGTCTAAATCTGGCCAGAATCCCGGAATCGCATTTTCCAGTTCGACATGCGATAAACGTTTCGCATCCAAGACTCGGTCATCAAATGACGCCGAGTACCCCAAATTCGGTAGATCAATTCACGAAAGAGGCGGAAAAGAGCACAAGCCTCATAACAAGCGGTACGCTACATGCAAATAACACCACCTCGCAAGTACACAACATTTGACGGCCGGGTCGATCAACGCAATGCGTTCGCCTCCCAAAAACGTCGTCGTATGCCCACTAACACATGCAATTAAGCAGTAGGATACATCCCCGTTCCGACATTCCAGCCTTACGAACGTGGAGGTAGCCAAGGGAATGAGAGTACAAAGCACATAACAAAATAGTACTCAAACCGTAACATTTGTAAAACCGAATCAAGGGGGGACATACAAAAACGCAGTCAAAAACATGAGAATAGGGAATTATATAAGTTTAAATATGATAAACATGAGTCAATACATGATACATAAGCATTAGAACAAGTTTATGAAGCATAATGAATAAAAACATAGATCACCTCTCCAAAACAACGTTGTTTAGAAACCAACGAAAACATGGGTCCACTTCAAACGGTAATAACTAGAGTTCTAGACATGGAAATGCAGAAATTCAAAATGGAGGTGATAGCTTATCCTCTTACGGTTCCAACGGGATGTCACACGCTCAAAACAAGCAAGTAACGAAGGAGATATGATCATTTTACGAAAAGGGGTCAGTGCAGGAAAATTGCAGTCGGCAGCGAGTAACGCTGCCTGCGTCACCACGACGCAGCCTGCGTCCTACGACGCTGCCTGCGTCCTTCACGGAATTCAGCACGATCAAAACCAACATGTTATCAACAACAAATATCCTCATTTATCATCACAAACCATCAATCCTCATATCAATTAACAATTAACAACATCCATCAACAACAACACAAGTTCCTAAGCATACTAACCATAATCTAAATACGATTACTAGCCTAGAAAACACATAAAACACGTAAATGATATCGAGTAACCCTTCACCGTTACCTTTTCGCGTCTTTAATCGATTTCTAAACCTTCCTAGTCTCCACCTACATACAATTAGATAATAAAAGATGAATATCATTCACCTTGAGAAAGACGGATAATTTAAAAAGCGAGAAATATGGTAATTTTATTACCAATACGGATAGAGGAAGCTAAGAGAGGAAGAATAAGACGAATTTACGAGAATTTGAGCGAGTAACGAAGGAGTAGTGACGATTTGAAGACGGATCAAAAATGGAGGCAAGGTTTTGATTTTTCTTAAGGAAGAAGTAAAGTTGTGTTGAATTAATGAAAAATAGGTTAAGGAGGGAGTATGAGTTGTGTATGGGAAAAAGTCAACAAAAGTCAAAGACGGCTTAAGACGGGTTTTACTTGAAATCTCGCGGAAATCCCAAATACGAACTCGGAAATTCTAAATTCGACTCGGAAAATTAAATTCCAAATTAAAACTAAAATTCGCTGAAAAGTATCCGTAAAATATTTTTACTATTTAAAATAGGGTACATTTGCGGGTGTTACAATCACCCCACCTTTTAAAAAGTTTCGTCCTCGAAACTTGAGAGTAGAAAATAAAAGTATCAAGGACAAGAATCGATTTTCAAAATTAACACGAAAGCTTTTATAAGGGAAACATTTATGAAACGAGGTTCTTCTCGAAAACGGTTTAAGAAAACTTTTCATAAGTGCGAAACTTTATTTATGGATCACAAGAGTGTTCGTCGCGATCGAGAACTCTAGTTATCCAAATCAAATCAATGTCGAAATAGTGAAATCAAAATTCAAAACAAACGTTAGTAAGTGCAGGACTAGTCACCAGACGTCTCCAATAATAAGTCCAAACATCCAACCAAACGCAACATCCAAACATAAAAGCAAAAGAAATCCATTTTCTCCAAAAAGAGGGTACACAATCCATTTTTAGACTTCTTTGAAAAGTTAAATTAGAAATACAATATGAAAATTTGAAGGTTTTCTCAAAGATAAAATCAAAATAAGAACACATTACACGTACATAGAGCGACTCGAACATCAAGTTCACAAATCACGATAACAAAATATATACAAAACACGCAAAAACAAAACAAATCGAACTCTTAGGGATAGGAAGATCACGATGAAGTCGGCGGGAAGATCTACAAGAATTCGACATCACTAACTCTACCAATAAACCAAATCCTCAAGAGAATGCAATTTACCCAATTTGCAACTCATCATTTTCAATATCAGAAATCCTACAAAAATATTCCAAAATCACGAGATTTCAATCCAATAACCTAATTATTCAGATCCATTTAGTATCCACTAAAGTCTATCGGCACGGTAGACTCCACAACTAACAATCCACATGAAAGATTTATTACGCACTCTAATCTTCGTAGTTTCATCAAACTCTTACTAGAAACCACCAACAAAATATTTATATCTAGGGAAAACATGATCGCTAACAACCACAAGGTAAAGGAGACTTACCATGAAAATCCCTTGATTCACTTTACTTCAAACTCATTATCCTAAATTTACAATGAACTTTCTCATCCTCGAGAGTCAAAACACAATCCACGCAACAAACATAATTATCTAAGATTCAACTAGCCTCATCCAAAGTCTCACGACAAAGGAAAATCCACAATCCATTATCGGTTATAAGGATTCTTTAATACGCCATAACATCCTTAATTCGATCATTACTACGCTCGAAGCCTCAAATATAAATAGTCACATTAGCAAACTACGGAGGTTACTAATCCTCAAGATGAATGGGTTCACCATTCTATCTCTATATTCCGTAACAACTGAGCACCCACTATCCAAAGCTTGCAACGAACATTTCTCAATCTCAAACTATGATTCCTTTTTAGAGCGTAACAATTTAAGACAACAATTTCCCAAACAACCTCCAAGGTAACTATTCCAATATCTCGCAACAACGAAATATTATCATGATCCACTCAATTCTCAAAATACCACTACAATACCAAACTTCAAATCTAAAACCACTAAGAGAGGATACAATATCACTATTAGGATTCATCCTAGAGCTTAAGTCCTATTTCCCATGATGAATTATAACATGAAATTTGCTCAATCCAAGGATACATATTCTAGCTAAAGAATCCCAAATTACATCACGCTTATTCTTTGAGCCTTACAAACGGAATATCCAATCCACTAGAGAAAAGATGAAGGAGCAACGAGATAGAAAACGATAAGGAATCTCAAGGAGAACACGGGAATAAATAAGGCACGAGATTACAAGAAAGGAGCGCTGAAAATAACGAGGTCAAGGAAGAGACAAAGCAGATAGTAGAGTTATGAAGCTATCCGAGTAAGAAAGAAGATACGAGCATGCGATTTCTTAAAGATCAATCTTGACAAAAACATTCAAGAATGGAAATGAAAAGGGACAATGGCACGGGTAATGGTTTTAAGTTTTAATCCACAAAATTTCTCCTTTCAAACTTAAGGCGATAGTAAAACATCTTAATTATTCCTCTACAAAGGTCTCTTACAAGGGACCATCGCCACGTACAATCATCAAAGTAAGGTACACCTAGATTTGATAAATCGACTACAACCCAATTCATCCATCCTTTCATATCTCACGGAATCCCAAATGCGGAATTGCAACTCAAGTATAATAACATTCCTAGCTCAAATATTCAACACAACCTCAAAGGTTTATTTAACTGAAGGACTAACAAATACTTCCTTATACTCGGTCATTTTCAACTCATATAGCCCACGAGTTCAATTATTAACAAAGGA
>JAIUZE010014210.1:0-15737 GCA_022085475.1 Heliosperma pusillum | reverse complement strand
TAAGCACCTCGCAGAGTCTCTATAAAAGACCCCCTTAACCCACTAGTGATATGGTACGGTAAAATGGTGTTATATAAACACAACAAGTATACCACTCACTACCAATGTGGGACAATTGGAAAAACACACAAGAGGCATAAAGCCCCTATTTCCAACAATCCCCCACTAGGGGCGCCAGAGATAGAGAAAGAAGAATTCCTGGGTAAAGGAAGGATTGGATACTTAGGTATCAATATCTTTCGATTTTAATTGACACTTTAGTGAAATGAGGAAACAACTTACTTACAGCGAGAGAATATCTTGCGATTTGAATTCCTAACTGAGCTTCAGTCGATACCCTCCACAACACATATCATACCTTCAAATTATGATCGTTCCGCGTTTTCATCGTGCAACGTGCCTTTTAGAGGGTATGCGTTTACCTTGGTACTAATAGGTGTGTTCAAAAGGCTTCTCATAGTCTTATGATCATCACACCTACGTAGGTGGCTCAAGTGCTTCTCAAAAGCACTTCTTACACGAGCCATTAAGGACACAAGTCCAGCCTGGCGTAAAATTCATCAAGTGCGTCTCAAAAGCACCGCCGTTAAGGCTATGAATCATACAACGCCATAGAAACAGAACTTTAGACCTAGTCAAGTGTCACTCTTTAACTTGACTTAAGGACTTTAGCCCCATTCCCCTCGACGTGTCAGCGACTAATCTCCTAGTCAACCCCTTAGTAAGGGGATCAGCAAGATTGCTTTCGGACCTCACATAGTCCAAAGCGATCACTCCATTTTCAAGGAGTTTTTTAACTTCAGCGTGCCTGATTCTGATGTTTCATTTTTTCGCATTATAGACACTATTCTTAGCAACACCAATGGCTGCTTGTGAATCACAATGCAAGGAGACCGGAGTCTGTCGTCCTCCCCACACTGGTACATCTACAAGTAGGTTTTTCAACCAATCAGCCTCTTGACCTGCCAACTCAAGACCTATGAACTCCGATTCCATGGTAGAGCGTGCAATACAAGTCTGTTTAGAGGACTTCCACGATATAACACCTCTACCCATAGTGAAGACATAACCACTGGTTGAACAAATCTCATCGTTACCTGACACCCAATTCGCATCACAATATCCTTCTAAAACAGCAAGAAATTTACTATTGACTGGTTGTGTCGCAGTCCCGATACAAAAATAATTACCGACACTTAGGCTAAAAACATAAAGAATGTAATTAAGGAAGTAGGGATCGATCCTCAGGGAGTACGTGTTAACTATGAATTGTTATGGGGTGATTTTTATTTAAGTTCGATTTATTTGAGGTGATTATCTAAACTACTAACATGAAATAAAATGACAAATATACAATGACGATATTTAAATGACAATTATGGAAATTGCGATAAAAATAAATCTAATCTAATTGATGACGATAATAAAATTGCAAGATAAAATGAACTAGTCTACTTGACGGAAAGGAAAGTGACAATAATTAAATCTAACTAAGAACGATAATTAAAATAACAATATTGAAAAGCTACCTAACTAAAATAATAGAAAACTAATAAACTAACAAATGACAATAAAATAAACTATCTAAGAACGGTAATAAAATGACGGTAAAATAAACTAACTAAACAACAATAAAAATTACGATGATCTAATAAAAACAATAAAAACTATCTAACAACAATAAAATAAAAACAACAATAAAAACTATCTAATGGCAATAAAATAAAACGATATAATAAACTAACTAAAACGATAAAATAAACTATCTAATCAAATTGATATAGAGAATTAGAAATTCATGTCAAATGATTTAAAAGCTTTATTGATACCAATATTAGAATTACTACGATTGTCTAAGCCTTGTAGCGGTATATTCCTCTCGGATTCGTACCGACTTTTTAATGGGTCCTAACGTCCTTTCAGCCTGGTTAGGTCACTAAACCCCTATTGGTAGTCCTAATTCCCATCCCAATTCTCGTTTCTAAGACGGAAATTGACTAATACAAACAATTGTTTATGGCCATTAAACAAAGTTATAGAATTTGACACAACCAAAGGAAGAAACAAACTAGATGGTTCTATTGGTATCGATTCTTCTTTTAATTCATTTTAACTAGCAAATCATTTCAATATTTCAATTTTATTTATTATATTTACATAATGATAACCCTACACTACTAGATTTAATTTATGTGATTAAATAAATTAAGAGGAAAAAGATGTAGGAAATTAAACTATGAGTTAGGGATATTAAAATGATTGACATGATCAATATTAAATTGGCTATTATTCTAATGATGAAATTTACAATGATTATTATATGACTAGGTGAAGTAAAATGAGACATATTAAACGATGATTTAATTTTGACTAAATTACTTTTATGCGGGATTACTAACAACAATGATAATACGAAAAGAAGGCTAAGTAGATTATAATTCATGGTTTATGAAAGTGATAGAATCTATTATAAAATAAACATAACGGTATTGAAAATAATGAAAGCTAAAGATAAAGAATTACCGGGAATGGAAGTACAACGATGTAAGAGAAAATAATAAGAACGAATTTCAACCAAAATGTAATGATAAAACAGTAGAGAGTGTTAGAGAAAATGCTTGAAGTCAGATGTCTAAACTTGCATACAAAACCATAAACTATAATCTAACTTGTATGTAAATTGCTAAATGTCAGAGATGATAATATGATTGGTATGTAATATAATGTAATGTAATGTGTTCTTGATGATGATGATGATCTTAGGCTTTTATAGGGCTGCAAGATTGAGCTTTTCCATCCGGATTCATACCCTAGACAAGGCAATAAACATCCCCATTAAAGCTTGGGAGAAGAAGAGGCAAGAGGCGTTCAGCAGTATACATACCCGATCGGGTATATGGTAAATCCGATCGGGTATGTAACCCTGATGGATCTTCTTTCGTCTCTTCGAATTTCTTCTTTGGGCACGGAATCCTATGCCTTGTTTTGGTAGTTTGCAGCTCGGAAATGGTCTTGGGCCAGGCTTTGGTTGACTTGGGCTTGTGTTTTAATTGAGAAACTAAGTCAAAAGTCAAGACCAATCCACTTTGTGGAATGATGTAATGGGAATTGTGATCCAATCATGAAATTTCTATCATCGGTTCCTCGTAAACTTGTATTCTAGTGCCTTTGCTCCATAAAGTAAGAAAATATAGCAAAACCGCTTCATTTCCTATAAAACGAGACAAAGCCTGCAAAATAACTAGAATAATAATATTAGCTCGTTAATCACTTAACAAAGTGCATAAATCATATAGAAATCGAGCTAAAACGGGGGATAAATTAGTACAAAATATCGCTTATCAAACTCCCCCAGGCTAAACCCTTGCTTGTCCTCAAGCAAACATAACAATCATAACCAGGACAAGGGTAGCAAACAATGATCAATCTATCATCCAAATCTCAAAAATAAGCTCTTAACAAGTAGATGAATCATAAACCCGAAACAACAAGGGCAAAGGAAAGTGCGAATCATGGTTGAGATTTACATAACGGCGCAACATAGAAATTATTCTTTGGACTTTTTCATCTTTTGCATGATCTTATTGACTATGGACTCTTTCGATACACTCTTCACTCAAATTTTTGTGAAATAGGAAATATTGGTTCAAATTTGAAGTGACACTCTCCTATCTACAACTTATAAGAATGTGCCCGCAGTCTAGTATGGTAGACAATCTAAATTCATTAAGTAAGACTAATCATGATCAAAATGTAATGTAAGAAGCCAAGAGAAATAAAGAAGAGGCTTGGGAAATTTGGGTAAGAAAGTGGACAAACGATTTTGGTCATGTGGGGCTTTAAGTCAAGCTAGTAATAACCAAATGTGTAGTGGATACTCAATCCAAATCATACCAATTTCCATAAACAATAGTCAAAGCCAAAAGCAGCATATTGGCTTATTAAACATGACAAATCAAGTTACGACTTACCAAAATTTTTCTTTCTTTTCCTTTTCATTCATGTAAGCGTTTTTCTTTTATTTTTTTCTTTTGAGCTTTTTCTCTTTCATTTTTTTTTCAAAGCTCTCTTTTTTTTTTCTTTTTTTTTTCAAATTTTTCTTTCACTGAAAAACACGGGAATCAGCAATCCCGAGACAGCAGGTGCACACTAAATGGTGGCATTATCAGAATATCGCAAAAGTACAGAACACCCCTACACATATAGTCAGTTACTAGCTCAACAAGGGTAGGCAATAATGTAATGTAGCTAGAAAGAAGGGTGTTTTTGGGCAATGCGAAATGTGAACAAAAGTAAATGGCTTCAAAATGTAGATCATGATAGTAATACTTATAGAAAATGGAATAAAAACCATACTTATGCGTTTTGATGTGACACAGACTATAAGGATAAACTACTCACTCCTAAACTGGGATTGGATTCAGATGTACCGACCACTGGAGGCTCTACCTTACAATATGAGTAGCTTGCCAAAGTCAAGATCAAGCTTAATTAAGTCCAAATGCAACTTTCTACCTACTGTGTACAAGACATCCCCATGAATGCACAATTCCTCATAACATAATGAAACATCAGCTTATAAAAACTATAAATTGAGAAATGTAAGATGGAAATGATCTTTTCTTTTTGTCTTTTTGATTTTTTAGATTTTTTTAGATTTTCAAAATGATAAAAAAAAACAAGGAAAAAATAAACTAATAAAATTAGAAGAAAATAAGCTAATGAGAAAAGTAAAAATCTAAATGCAGTAAGTCCTAAATGCAAATCCTCCCCCAAGCTAAAACTTCACATTGTCCTCAATGTGCATGCAATTATAATAGAAGCAAACCGAGAAACGGTTGGTAGCACATAGAACAGAGAAAAAAGATGAAATTCTAATGGGAAAAGGGGCTAAAAAGAAAACTAAAAATGCTAAAAATAAAAGAAAGAAAGAAAAGCTTACAAAATGTCTAGCCTCCCCCAAGCTAGTATAAACAAGGGGAGCTTGTTATCATCTCATCTCAAAGACCACCAGCTACGGCCTCTCCTCTCTGAAGGAGGCGACTCGGATGCGGATCCAGAAGCATCTGTGTAGTAGGTATCATCTACAGAATAATAACTACTACTAGAAGCAACGATCCCGGTAGGGTTGCTGGCTCCAAAGGACTGGTACTCATCTACTTGGTGACCACTAAAATCACCTCCATATCCTCCAAAACTCTCGACGGCATAGTCAGTACCACAGTAATCAGGTCCGTTCTGATGCACACCTGCATCATAAGCAGTATCATACCCCCCTTCGGGCCAAGTATATAAAGACGGGTGGGGGCCCTCAGGTCTAATCACACCTTGCCTCGCAAAGTGATCATAAATGGGGTGCAAAGCAAGCTGCTGGTCTGACTGGACTCTATCAATGGACATGGTCAAGGCTTGAAACATGGCAGCCACATCGCCCGTAGCATGGGTCGACTGAGAGGATGATCCTACCTCAGGGCGGTGGGATCTAATCTGAACATGGGGGTCATCGGGGGTAATATCCCCAACAGGAAGAAAATAAGTTGGACGGGGTAAGATGGCCTCACCCTCCTGAAGTCGAGGACGCTGCCTAAGCAATGGAATCTGGTTCACCTCATCGGTCAACTTGACCGAATCACGGTCAACTATCCTCCAGATTATATAGGGGTGAGAGACACGAAACCAATTAAGCTGCACAAAATAATCAAAATCCAACCCATTTCCCATCTCGGTGGGAGGTGTAGTCAATGCCTGAAGGTCAGTGGTGGCTTGGTTAAAACCACAAACTCGCGTAGCAAGGCGAGTGATAAGGCCTCCATAAACAATGCCAGTGTTCTTTGGACTAGTGGCTTTAGTTAATTGAACAACAAAATAGTAAGGAATGCTAATCGACCACGGTTCATCACCATTTACATTCAAGAACCCTCCTAAAATATCCAACTCTACCCGTCTCACCAAATGTGGCTCAGCACGACCCAAGAAGATCCATCCCATAAATCTTTGCCAGATTCTAATGGCGGGATGATGGATGTGTTGGTGTGGGATATGGTCCCAACGAGAGACAGGATAAGTAGAAATGGTGCTCCAAACATGGCTAATATCAAAGCCCTCGGGAGGTGAGGTAACAGTATCCCTATGGGTGAGACCGAATTGGTCAGCAAAGGTCCCTAAGTCCATACTATAGTCATTGTTGAACAATCGAAACCGAACTTGAGGAATAAAGTCTTTTTGCCTAAATCTTTGCAACTCAAATGAACTCAAGAATTCAAGGGTCAATTGGGGGTAGGTCTTATAATTAAAGTTCATACCACTAGTCATTCCTAGACCCCTAAATAATACCTTGACATGCTTATAAAGATCCATGTGCTTTAAAGAAGAAATATCAAGGAATTTGGTAGCTCTCATACCTTTGCTCTTGATAATAAACCAACTTTGCCATTGCTTGATCGAACTAAACTCCACATCCGGAAAATCGGGATCATGCATAGCACTTGTCCTCCTTGATTTACGGTTTGATTGTCGGCTTCTAGCATTTCTACGTCCTCTTCACGGGCTCTACTACTTTCCCCTTGGTTGGTAGTTCTTGCCCTCTTTGATATCCTAAGACTTAGTTTAGGTGTCATTTGCTACAAGAAACTAGTATTAGAACACTTCATCATAAACACAAATTGATAGCATAAGTGTTAGAGTACTAGGCTTTTAAGCACAAATTCAAGCATAATTACATAAGTGAAACATTATCATGCTACTTTTGAGCACAAATTGATGTTTTTAAGCATAACAATATTTCACTAAGATTTTGAGCAACATTACACTTGAATCTTGAGTTTGGGCACTACTTAAAGGTACTAATGCTAAAATAACATAATAAGAGCATAAGTTCAAAGTATAAAGCATGGATTCAAGCATTATACTACCATTAAGCATGAGTTTTTAGCATAAAGTAGAGATGAGTATTCTAATTGGCATATGAGCATTCAAATCATAGTAAGATTGCTAATTAATCACTAACATTCACTCTATAACATGTAAGAAGCATTAGAAATCCAATTTAAACAAGTTTTTCAAGTAAAATAAAAAGGCCCCAAATTTGGGTTAGGGTTTGTTCATGTTGGATTTCTGAAAAATAGAGAGAGTGAAGTAACTAAAGTAGAATTAACTTACTTGATAGTGCTTAGATGTTGCCTTGGATGAACTATGATGACAAATTTTGCAAGAAATGACTAAGAAATGAAGGTTTTTGAGAGATTTGAGCTTTAAAGATGAAGAACACGGGATAATAACAGCAAAGCAAAGGTAGCAAGTTGATTTTATAGAAGAAAATAAGACAAAGCACGAAACAGAACACTTACCCGATCGTGTATACCTGAATCCGATCGGGTATGTTTGCTGATTCAGATTTTGTTCTTTTTTTCTTTGTTACTTGCTCTTACCTTTTGGCTATGGCCTTGAACATGCTTACTAACCTTAATGGACTTGGCAACATGGGACAAGAGTAGCTCCTTTTCATCTCAATAAGTCCTCCAGTTTCAAGTACGAAAAATTATGAACTAAGCATGCATTTCTAAAAATGTAAATAACAAGTAAAATGAAAGTTGTTTCCTAGCTATTACAACCCAAAAATCCAAAAAGAGTGTCCAAATGAAATAGTCCAAAACAAAATTATCAAACATTGTCTATCGAGTGGAATAAGGAATGCATAAAAAGAAAGTAAAGAGAGAGAGACGGGTTGCCTCCCGACAAGCGCATTTTAAAGTCATGCTAGACTTTGAATTTCTATCCCTCCTTAAGCCTTGTGAAGGGATATAGGCTCTTTGTAGCTTGATTTCGTCTTTGAACTTTCATTTAACTTTGTCAACACCCATGGCAATCTAATCCAAATACACTTCCGAAGCTTTGAATGCTTCGAGGTCACCATATTCTACACTCATTACATTCCCCTTCCTATCAAAAGTGGCACGTGATCCCTCCATTTCAAAAGTGATCCTCTCTCCTTGCACATCGATACATGCCCCAACTGTATTTAGGAAATGTCTTCCTAATATAATAGAGTTGTCTTTATCTTTCTTTGAAAAGATTACATAAAAATCAACGGGAACAAGGAAGTGTCCAATCCGAATGGGGTCATCTTCCACAATTCCCGCTCGAGTATGCATAGTTCCATCGGCCAATTGAAGGCTAGTATTTTTAATCTTCATTTTCACTTGGCAATGGTCTTGATAGAAGGTAAAGGGCATGACACTAATAGCGGCCCCTAAATCACATAATGCATTTCTAACTTTATGAAGACTCAATGTGAAGGAAATATTAAAACAACCTGGATCTTTAAGCTTTGTAGGAATGATAACCTTCCCTTCCACAAGGGGAGGTTCCTTGGGAGAATCTTGGGTTGTTTCTTCTTCTTGAAATGTCTTGCCAATCCTTGTCTCCAACCTTGAAAAAGCTTTGTCATTTGCCATCGTTGCTTCACCAACTCTTTCTTCTAACTTCCCTTGAGCTCTTATCAAAGTCATGATCAAAGATTTGAGACGGGATGTCTCCTCTTGTGTAGGGGCTCGGGTTGGTTTGGCTAGTGAAGGATTATTGTAAAGTTCGTGGGGCAACTTATAGATGGGCTCCTTACTCTTTCCTGGATTACAAGTGCAATTCCTTTTAAGCTCGCGGATAATAACGGTAAGGCTTTCTACACGGAACAATAGGCTTCTCAATTCTTGGTCCTCGGTTGAGATCTCACCATTCCCAAAGGATTATCAAAAGGTTTGTCACCAATCAGGTCGATTGTGACTATTAACGAGTCTTCACTCTCTTGGGTGGTTTGGCTTGAACTCGACGGGGTTAACTCTTCTACTCTCTTTTGGAGAGACATGATGGTTGATTTGAGTGAGCCTATGGTAGAAAAGAAGTATGAGGACATGTTGTGTTGTGCTTGGATTACTTCCCTCAACTTGGCATCTACTTTTACTATTACTTGACCATTTTGAAAAGATGAGCATGGAATGGTATGGGGTGCATTAGTAGGTTGGGCTTGGCGAAATTGTGGGTGAAAGGGGTTTAATGGTGTGAGTTTATTCCCACATCTTTGAGTTACATGCCATATTCCTCCACAAAGTTCAAAAGGGGTTGTTGGTGAGGTAAACGGGTTTAAAACTCTTGGACGATATAAAGTACTTCCTGGGGTGGTTTCATTTGATGGAACGGGACAGGCTAAAGAAATGGTAGTGTCAACATCACATGAGGTTTTTACTCGGCTTTTCTTTCGCTCTCCCCCATTACTTTGGGAACCTTCCCCACTTTCTCTTCGTGAATTACTCGATAAGGTTGACATGGTGGATTGAGGTTTAAACCTACGATGGAAAGTTATGACGATCTCTTCCCACTCCATTGGTTTTGTGGCATCTTTTAGACGACGGGCGAACCACCATTTGGCTTCTCTCTTTAGTGATAAGGGAAAGAGAGTTTCGATGATTTGGTTTTGGGTGATCCCTTCCCTCTTAAAAGTTTGACACAACTCACAAAAAGTTTGGATATGGTGGGCTGGGTTTTCCTTTGGCTCGCCACTGAATTGGTTACCTTCAATGAGAGCAATTAGAGTGATATGGACCCTTAGGATCCCATTAGCAAGTTCAAAAACCCGGAACCTAGGATCTTCTTTTGTTCGCACCATTTTTGTCAACCTAAAAGAGAAAAACACAAAGGAAAGTAAGTAATGATTTAAGGTACGATTGCACCTAAAAATGGTAAAATTTTAAACAAAAATCAGCAATACATAGATAAACAAAACCGTGCTCCCCGGCAACGGCGCCAAAATTTGACCGGTTGTGCAACAGGAGTTCAATGCCAAGCTCAAAGACAAGACCAACCAAACCATGATCAGTCCAACCATGATCTAGTACCAGCCTTACCCTATGCAAAAAGCTATCTTAATGCTTTGTATAGCCCAGGCCCAAGCCAACAAGCCATGACACGAGCCAGTGATAGCCATGACACGAGCCAGAGCCAACCAAGACACAAAACAGACTCACAAAACAAGCCAACAAAACCTCAGAAAATTCAGCCAGCAGCAGTGCCTTGGGGAGGGTCTCAGGGCAACTTCCAAGCTTAAGGACTCCTAACCAACTATGGGGCATGACTCCAGGGAGGGTCTACTAACTTTTTGTCCAGGAAACCTTCCTCAGAAAACGCCAGGAACACCCCTCAAAACATAAGCCAAGTTCAACAGTCCAGTTCTCACCTATCCAGAAGCAGTTCAAATGTCACTCTCAAGGTTTCCTCTTTTGGCCAAGCAGACTCAAGGGCTTTTTGCTCAGACTTTGGGGACTATTACTACTCTAGTTTAGGACCAAAACACCCAGCAAAAAGTCCACTATGTATCATATAACAAAGCAGCAACAAGGCAACAAGGAACCTGTCCTTTTCAGAACTGTTTTTCTATTGTTCACTTTATTTCAGTTTGTATCAGTTTGTAGTTGTCATTTTGTTTTCTTTTGAGGATCATTATTAACCTTAGATGTGTTTGGACGTTCAAGATGTAATCCTAATGCCTATATAAGGCTTGTTTCTAATGAATGAAAGGAGATTTGAAGTAAACACAAAAACTGAAACCCTGTTTCTGTTTATCATCTCTTGGCTGTGTGCTTGAGAACACCTTCCTTTTCTGTGTGCTTGGAAGTGAGCCTGGGTCCTTAGCTGTGTGCTGGGATTGAGTCTCAACCCTCATTCATTGGCTTTGTGCTTTGGTTAAGGTTCTATCAGTTTTCATTTGCATTCAGTCAAGTAAAACAGAGCATAGTGAGATTGCTTTTAACCTTAGCTTGTATTGTCTTAAATTGTCTACTTTCTTAATAACTTCAGTGCAAATTGGTTATCAGAGCTTTGGTTTGTGAGTTCATCTACCTAACTACATTAAAAACACAAAATACAACCATGATTGAAGAGAGAATCACAGGTCTTGAAAACACAGTTCAAGGTCTTGTCAGAACTGTAATGGAGGTCTCTAGATCTGTCAATGAACTCCTTGAGGGCCAACAGAACAATGATACAAGGGGAGGCAGAGGTCGAGGGAGAGGAGCACCTTTCCCACAAGGTGGAGGAAGGAGGAGACAACCTGTAGATCAGTTTGAAATGTCAGATTCAGATGGCTCAGATCACAGTCTTCTCAGACACCAAGACAAAGACATCAAGGTAGAGATCCCTGACTTTCTAGGTAGCTTGAACCCTGATGATTTCTTAGATTGGCTAAGGTCTGTAGAAAGAGTCTTTGAGTTTAAAGGATACACTGATAGAAAGGCTTTTAAGGTTGCTATCATGAAATTAAAAGGCTATGCCTCACTATGGTATGAAAACATGAAAACTTTGAGGGTTAGGGAAGGGAAAGAACCTGTAAAGTCATGGCTCAAACTGAAAAAGAAAATGAGAGCTAAGTTTGTCTCTAGGGACTACACTCAGGACATGTTCATTAAACTTACTCACCTAAAGCAAGACCAAAGACCTGTAGAGTCCTACCTAAGAGACTTTGAACAACTTACTTTGCAATGTGAGGTTGTTGAGAAATCTGAACAAAAGATAGCAAGGTTCTTAGAGGGGTTGGATGAAAGGATAGCTAGTAAAGTCAGGCTACAAAATATATACTCCTTTGAGGAAGCTGTCAACTTGTCTTTGAGGGTAGAAAAGTTAGGAAAAGGAAAGGCCAGTGCTTCTAAGACACCTGATAGAAACCCCACCTTCAAACCTTTTGTAGAAGTCAAGATAGGAGAACCTGTGGTTCCTGTTAAGACCCCTTTCAACCTTGATAAAGGCAAGGTTGTTGAGGCAGGCCAAAGGAAGACTACCCCTCTCAAAAAGTGCTTTCAATGTCAAGGGTATGGACATTTTGCTAGAGAATGTCCATCTAAAAGGGCTCTGAGTACCCTAGAAGTAATTCATTGGGGAGATGATGAGGTGTTGGTCTGTGATGAGGAGATGGAAGAGCCTGAGATAGAGGCTAGTGAGGAGTTGATAGAGCCTGCTGCTGGGTTAAGTCTGGTGACATGGAGGGTGATGCACACACAACCCCAACCCTTAGAAGAAGATCAAAGACACCAGATCTTTAGAACTAGGTGCACCATAAAAGGGAGGGTGTGTAATCTGATTATAGATGGAGGTAGTTGCACCAATGTAGCTTCTAAAACACTGGTGGATAAGCTAACATTGCCCACCAAAGACCACCCTCAACCTTACAAGCTTAGGTGGCTGAACAAGGGGGCTGAAGTTAAGGTAGATCAACAGTGTGTTGTTCCATTTTCTATTGGTAAAGGATATGCTGATGAGGCCTTGTGTGATGTATTGCCTATGGATGCTTGCCATCTTCTGTTGGGGAGGCCTTGGGAGTTTGATAGGGATGCTATCCACCAGGGAAGGGACAACACTTACTCTTTCAGGTTTGGGAATAAGAAAATCATCTTAGCTCCTTTACCCCCTATCCTGAAAGGAAATCCTCCACTCCTAACTGAAGCTGCCAAGGAAGTTCTACTGTTGAGTGAGTCAGAAATGGAGCAAGAACTCAATGATCTTAGGCCAGTCTATGTCCTCCTCACTAAGGAGGTAGGGGAAGGGTCTAACCAGGTGCCTAAAGAAGCACAAGCCTTGCTGAAAATCTATGAGGATGTTTTCCCTGCTGAATTACCTAGTGGATTACCCCCACTAAGGGGAATTGAGCACCACATTGATCTGGTGCCTGGGGCTGTCCTTCCAAACAAACCAGCTTATAGAAGTGACCCCAGGGCAACTCAAGAGCTGCAATCTCAGGTGGGAGAATTGCTAAGTAAGGGGTATGTCAGGGAATCTCTTAGCCCTTGTGCTGTGCCAGCATTGCTAGTACCTAAGAAAGATGGAACCTGGAGAATGTGTATAGATAGCAGAACAATTAACAACATCACCATTAAGTATAGGTTCCCTATACCTAGACTCAATGACATTCTGGATGAACTCAGTGGGGCTCAAGTGTTCACCAAGATTGATCTAAGACAAGGGTATCATCAAGTAAGGATTAGAGCTGGAGATGAGTGGAAGACTGCATTCAAAACCAAGCATGGGCTGTATGAATGGCTAGTGATGCCATTTGGGCTCTCCAATGCCCCTAGCACCTTCATGAGGCTCATGACAGAAGTATTAAGGCCTTACTTGGGAAAATTCATTGTGGTATACTTTGATGACATTCTAGTCTATAGTTCAAGCAAAGGAGAACACCTACAACAGTTGAATTTACTTTGTGAGGTTCTCAGAGAAAATAAGTTATATGGAAAGCTAGAGAAGTGTACTTTCATGCAACCTGAGGTTCATTTCCTTGGGTTCATCATCTCAAAAGATGGGGTAGCTGTTGACCCTGAAAAGGTTAAGGCAATCAGAGATTGGCCCCCCCCCAAGACAGTCACTGAGGTCAGGAGTTTTCATGGGTTGGCATCCTTCTATAGAAGGTTCATTCAGGGATTCAGCTCTATCATGGCTCCCATCACAGAATGCATGAAGAAAGGGGAGTTCACTTGGGGAGAAAAGGCAGAGAAGTCCTTCAATACCATTAAGGATCTGTTGTGCAGATCCCCTATACTAGGCTTACCTGACTTTAACAAACTGTTTGAAGTGGAGTGTGATGCAAGTGGGTTAGGAGTTGGGGCAGTACTGGTTCAAGAGAAGAGGCCTATAGCTTATTTCAGTGAAAAACTAAGTGGGGCTAGGTTGAATTACTCTACCTATGACAAGGAGTTTTATGCCATAGTGAGGGCTTTGAATCATTGGGGGCATTACTTAAAACCTAAGCCTTTTGTGCTACATTCAGACCATGAGGCCTTAAAGTTCATCAATGGTCAACACAAACTCAACCCCAGGCATGCCAAGTGGGTGGAATTCCTACAATCTTTCTCCTTCTCAAGCAAGTACATAGAAGGAAAGAACAATGTAGTGGCTGATGCTCTTTCTAGGAGATCTGTGATGCTGTCATTCATGGAGCAAATGGTCCTAGGCTTTGAGTTCATGAATGAACTCTACATGGAAGATCCTGACTTCAAGGAGGAATGGGAAGTGTATGCAGAAGGAAAGCTCAAGAAGGGTAGTAAATACTTGACACAGAATGGGTTCCTCTTCCAAGGAAACAAACTATGCATACCTAGGGGTCCTTACAGGGGGTTACTAGTCAAGGAGGTCCACTGCAATGGGCTTGCAGGGCACTTTGGGGTGCAAAAGACCTATGAGATATTACATGAGCAGTTCTATTGGCCCAAGATGCTAGGTAATGTGCAGGATACTATCAAAAGATGCAAGCCATGTCAACTAGCCAAGTCACAGTTCCATGCAGGCCCCTACACTCCACTACCTGTACCAAACAAACCATGGGAGGACATCAGTATGGATTTCATAGTGGCACTGCCTAGGACACAAAGGGGAAAAGACTCAGTAATGGTGGTAGTGGATAGGTTCAGCAAAATGGCCCATTTTGTTGCTTGCAAGAAGACAGAAGATGCCATGGGGGTAGCAGAGCTCTACTTCAAGGAAATAGTCAAGTTGCATGGGGTACCAAGGAGCATTGTGTCTGACAGGGACACTAAGTTCATGAGCCACTTCTGGAGATCACTCTGGAGACTCTTAGGATCAAGGTTACTTTTCAGTACAGCATACCATCCCCAAACAGATGGCCAGACAGAGGTTACTAACAAAACACTAGGAAGGATCTTGAGATGTATCATTGCTAAGTCATTAAAGGATTGGGATATCAAACTGTCACAGGCTGAGTTTGCATTCAATAGAGCTCCCTCACACAACACAGGTAAGACCCCTTTTGAAGTTGTTTATGGTGCTAATCCTCTAATGCCAACAGACCTAGCACCAGTGATAAGGAAAGAAGTCAACTATGATGCCAAAGAAAGAGTACAACAAATGATGCAGATTCACATTCAAGTCAAGAAACAGATTGAGAGAACCAATGAGATGTATAAGTCAAGAGCCAAAGGTCCAAAGAAAGCTAGGGAGTTCAAGGCAGGAGACATGGTGTGGTTGCACTTAAGGAAAGAAAGGTTCCCAGAGAAGAGGAAAAACAAACTCATGCCAAGAGCTGATGGTCCTTTTGAGGTGCTTGAAAGGGTAGGACCTAATGCTTACAAGATAGATTTACCAGGAGATTATGGGGTACATGGGACATTCAATGTGGGAGACCTAAGTCATTATCAGGAGGACTCTGAGGATGAAGAGGATTTGAGGGCAAATCTTTTTCAAGAAGGAGGGGTTGCAACAGGAGTTCAATGCCAAGCTCAAAGACATGATCAACCAACCCATGATCAGTCCAACCATGATCTAGTACCAGCCTTACCCTATGCAAAACGTTATCTTAATGCTTTGTATAGCCCAGGACCAAGCCAACAAGCCATGACACGAGCCAGTGATAGCCATGACACGAGCCAAAGCCAACCAAGACACAAAACAGACTCACAAAACAAGCCAACAAAACCTCAGAAAATTCAGCCAGCAGCAGTGCCTTGGGGAGGGTCTCAGGGCAACTTCCAAGCTTAGGGACTCCTAACCAACTATGGGGCATGACTCTAGGAAGAGTCTACTAACTTTTTGTCCAGGAAACCTTCCTCAGAAAACTCCCAGGAACACCCCTCAAAACATAAGCCAAGTTCAACAGTCCAGTTCTCACCTATCCAGAAGCAGTTCAAATGTCACTCTCAAGGTTTCCTCTTTTGGCCAAGCAGACTCAAGGGCTTTTTGCTCATACT
>JAIUZE010014209.1:0-10327 GCA_022085475.1 Heliosperma pusillum | reverse complement strand
GAAGGTGAGATGCAAGCCGGCTAGATTGATAGAGTTTGGATTACCGATTGTTAACTGATTCACATGATTACATGTTGATTAGGGTTTGAGTGTATCACGGCCATGTTTCTGAGAGGAACCTCTGAGCTAGCATACCAGCTTCCCTACCTCGAGTTATAGTTAATTATCGGTTTCACATGATAGCTTTCACATGCTAGGTTATTTGTTAGTTATCTGTTTCATAACATGAAAAGCATATCATATATGTTTAAGTTTTGTATTTTCCATATACATTGCTTTTATGTGATTCATGTTTCATTAAACTCGACATTTCGTGGCTGGGAGAACTCGGAGTTACTCCCCACTGACTGTGGCTTCCGTGTTTATATTTAATGCGGTCGAACAGGTGGTGATGCATATTTGGGGTACATTGACGAGCTAGCGAGCGAAGTATTTACCTTGGACCTATATTCGGTCCTTAGATTGTATATTATTATACACTCTTTTTATTTCCGTATTTATACGGGAGATATGTCTCCCGTCTTGTATATTTCTTTTGTATAATATTATTTCCGTTTTGTAATGACCCTTTTTATTTATGACACCTTCGATATGTATTATTATCTTTTATGTATTTAAATAATTTTTTTTCTTTCCGCAAATTTGAGGGTGTCACATAGGACGTGATCAAACTTGTAGTTGACCCCTTCATCCTCGTGGATTCGACCCCTATATACTACTTATATTGGGTTTATCTTTGATGTGTGAATTGACGACAAATCCCTCTTCATCAGGTACCCTCCTGGGATACGCAGGCCAAATCAAGAAACAAAGGGAAAGAGGACGAGCTCCAAGCCGGTCGGGGGCGGCGGACGGGTATCCGACTAGAGCACGCGCATGTTACTAATTCAACATTTCAATACATGATGTTCCCAGCCAGTCAGCGAGCGGCGGCCGGGTACCCGGCTGGGACACACGTTACTCCAAATTCACCAAAACTAAACAATTTTGATACATGGAACTCCCACCCGGTTGGGGTAGGGGGGGGGGGGGGGACGGCGAGCCGGCCACCCGACTGGAGCACGCAAGCCACGAAAACACCTCAATCAACAACAACAACTCAAATCCAATTTTACCCAATCATCTTAACCAACATTAATCATTACCAAACCACATTAAATGCAACATAAGAGTACCCAATCATTATATATAATCATTTAAAGCATCACGATACAACATTTGTGATACTAACACAAGTTTATTACAATTAATGAAGTGAATTCCACCACACTAACATAAATTCATACAAGTTAAGCATATGAGATGTCAACAACATATAAATGACTAGTGATCATATAATCATGCTAGAACACAACAAAGAAGTCAACTTTCATGTGAAATATTGCTTCTAAACATGTAAACACATAAATCGAGTAACCCTTCATCGTTAGTTTGATAGCTCTTCACTCTTCGTCCACCAAGAAATAGTCCTTCTACGGATCTTGAAGGTCTCCTCCTTAAATATGAACATAAAAGATTAACAATTTGAGAAAGATGGAGAAAATTGAAGTTTTACAAGAGGGAACCTTTCTTACCTGAAGAGAAAGAGGACAAGAAAAAAGTAAGAGAGGAACGAAAATCAAAGAAAAAGAGTGAGAATTGACAAAGTTATGAGAGGTTTAGTTTTTGAGGATTTGAGACTCAACAATGGTGGGTTTTAGGGTTTTTGGAGAGTGATAAGGGAGATGAAGTTGTTGTATGATGAAAAATGAAAGGTAGTATGAAGTATTGAGTTCAATTTTGTTGGGTGGAAAGAATCATAAGCCCATTAATAAATATGAGGCCTAACCCACTTGATTTTCCGAATAAAACCCGAATATGGGCTCAGAATAGACGGATTTGACCCAACTAAACAAATTTCTAATCGAAGACTAAACTAAGTCTAGCTAATATTAATATAATATTATTAAATTATAATTACTAAAATCGCGAGTGTTACAATCACCCGACCTTTTAAAAAGTTTCGCCCTCGAAACATGAAAGCATGAACAAAAGTTGGAAGGACGGAAATTGGTTTTCAAATTCGACATCACAAACACCTTCACTAGTTATGACCCTTCGAAAACGGGACCCTCCCCAAAAAGGGTTCAAAAGAGTTTTCATAAGTATGAAATTTTATCCAAGGATTAAAAGAGTGCCCGTCGCGAACAAGAACTCCAATTATCCAAATCAAATCAAAGTCAAAATAGTGAAAAATCAAGACAAACGTTAGCAAGTGCAGGGCTAGTCACCAGACGTCTTCAACAACAAGTCCAAACATCTAACTAAACGCAAAATCCAGATATAAGGGTAATAAAAATCCATTTTCGCACAATGAAATTAGAGAAATCCATTTGTAAAACTCTTCTAAAAGGATAAATTTGAAACTCACGGCAACATTTAGAAATTTTTTTCTCAAAGTATAGACACAGGATAATTAGACATTGCATGCGCATAAAGGCAACTTAATCATCACAATCACAATTCCTGGTAATAAATGATACACACAACGAGTAAAATGAAACAAAAGGCTTATCGAAAAGAATATGAGCGGAATCAAGGACGATGTCCTAAGAGCAACACTTAGATAGATGGTTAACTTGAAGAGCAACGACAGAGGAATGACCAACATATATTTTATTACCGAAAGCAAGCATGACAAAATAGATTCGATAGATACGAACAACAAGGCTTTCGCTCAAAGAGGGAGAAATTCTAAGAACGGGGAAATACCAAACACTCCACTCAAATACCAAAATCATCATGGTCAACTTCTCGGGCATTTTTGCCAAACCCAAATCATAGCCACATTATTCTAGGGGCTTTATCCATTTAATCATCACAAACTTCGCTAATAAACTAATCCTCAAGAGAATGTAACTCATCTCGGTTACACCTTAACAACTTCCAATCATTAGATCTCACAAAATTTCTTGACAATTACAAGGTCAAAGCTACAAACCCAAATATATAGTACACTAGCATTAACTAAGGTCGATCGACAAGGAAAAATCCACAATCAATAATCCAAATGTAAGATTCTTTAATATATTCTAACAACCTTAGTCCAATCATTAATACACTCGAAGTCACAAGCTTAGATAATCATATCTAGAAAAGCATAATTACCACCAACCACAAGATGATTGAGCTCACCATTCCAAACTTAAAGAAACTTTTCATTCTCAAACCACAAAATCTCAAGAGAGATCAATTACTAATTCCAAATCATATATGGCCAAGCACATGACGATGATACAACTATTTAAACCATCCACCTCAACTTTAACTCAAGATGCATTGATCTTCACTTATGAAAATATTGTTCAAAATTTGGTCACCAGTCTAAATTACCGTAACGTAAAGTTTCTTTTATAATCCAACATTTAGAGACGTAGAATTCCCAAATGGTCTCCTAGGCAACTATTATGATAATAAACAAAACCAAACTATCATTTCAATAAACTCGAACCTCAAAGTAACACCACAACATCAAGCTCGAAAATCTAAAGCCACCAAGGAAGGATACAACACCACTATAAGGATCCATCTTAGAGCTTAAGTTCTATTGTTCATGATCAGAAACAACATGAAATTTCCTCAATCCAAAGACACATATTCTAGCTCAAGAATCCTAAAGTAACTTACACTCTTTCTCTGATCCAAGCAAACGAGATATCCAATCCACTAGAGAAAATATGAAGCAACAACGAGTTAGGGAACGATAAGGAATCTCAAGGAGAGCACGAGAGAGGAATGCTAAAATAACAAGGTCATAAGCAAGAGACAAAGCAGATAATAGAGTTTTGAAGGTATCCGAGTAAGAAAGAAGATATGAGCATGCGATTTCATAAAGATCAATTTTGACAAACACTTGCAAGAAAAGAAATGGAAACAGATAATGGTACGGGTAAAGGTATAAGGTTAAATCCACAAAATTTTTTCTTTGAAACTTAGTGTGGTATCAAGTAAACTTATCCTTTTTACAAAGGTCTTTCACAAGGGAATACCGTACCACGATTCATCAAAATAAAGTACACCTTCATGCGACAAATCGATTGCTTCACAATTCATCCAACATTTCACATACCCCGGATTCCCAAAAGCGAAATTGCAACTCAAGCATAATATCATTCTTTTAACTCCAAAATTCGACACAACTTCAAAGGTTCCAAAAATCGAAGAACTAACAAAGACTTATCTACACTAGTCCTTTTTCAACTCCTATATTCCACAAGGTAGGACACCGAACCAAAACGTCATCATCAACATCTTAAAGCATCTCCATCATAGCTCACCTAATCGGTAATCACTCATATCCATAATCCTCAAGTGACATGGTTTAATCTACCATAACAGCTTATTACTTCAAACAAGTCTCCAATACCATAAGATAAGATCATATCCTTAAATCCAAGAATTATAGGCAAGTACTTTTCCACCAAGAATATACGCAAAACTACACACAAAGAAACCACAAGGAGTCACTTAGTCTCAAAGGCATTTTACAGCTCAAGGTATCATCCAAATATTGTGACTTTTAACAACTAGCCCTAAGATAGGTATGATCCTCAAGACTATCTAATATAACCACACTCCTAAGTTCCAAAGACCAAGTCACCAACAAGCTCAAAGGTCTTAGGCAACTCACTTAATCAACATCATATCATCAGTTCCCTTAAATCATTCACTCATACACTATGGCAAGCATCTAAAGATTAAAATCTCCAAAGCTTAGCACACTACACTCTCGCATTATTCCATCACTCATCATTATAGGGTGAAACTCAAATCTGCACAACATTCCTCAAAGGCTCAAAATTCACTCACCCAAAGCCATTACACCACAAACAAAGGGGAAGGTATCCACAAAAGGTCACAAGGGCAAGTTACGGATACAAAAGGTAAGATTGAGAAAATTCACTAGAGAGATTCTCAAGGAGAGAATTAACTGGAATAGATGAAGAAGAATCTAGATAGAGGGAGGGTACACCATAGACAAGAAAAATCATCGATGCGGTTGAAACACACTTCAATCAGGCTTGTCAATCTTCAATCTTCGGTAGAGGATACTTCTTCTAGCTAAAATCTAGTCCACTTCAAGACGGTAAATACAAACAAGGATAACGTCACTCAACACAATCAAGAAACAAGTTAGAACCTATCAAAAATCAAGTACACTAAAGACTACCAACTTAGTTCCTTAAGACTACCCATCTCACATTCATTATTCATTGGTTAAGTTATTTAAGGTTGGGGTGCACGAATGTGCGTCGGGAGCGTTATAGCTCTGATACCTACTGTGACACCCCACGATTTCGCAGTAAAGTAAACACATAGTTTGCAGCGGAAATACGAGATTTTTAAAAATTTTAAAAGCAAAACCGCGAATGTCACTTTATTTTATAAAACAAAAACTTAGTTTAATAAATCGTTGATACAAATGTTACTTAAATAAATGCATGATAAAAACACAATTAAGATAACAAACTAAAGTAACTACAACGCTAAGGGTAATTCGCTGTAAGAACAACGCTCACTAACTCATTCGTGAAAACCCCATGAAACACCAACCAGTAACCTGTTCATTCATGAAACATGAATGCACTCAGTGGGGAGTAACTCGGGGTTCTCCCATCCATATCACATCAAAACGCACATAGACAAACATATAATCACATATCATCTTGCAAAGATATAATCACATGCCGGATATGAGAATAACATTACAATAATAACAATATACGAGTAAAGGAAGTCATCATTCATCATCATAATGCAAAACAAGACTCGGGGAAGACTCCCCTTGGCAAACATATAGAACACTAAGGGCTTATATCTCACCATTAGCAACATATGCTTGAGAAGGTTCGAGACTCATCAAGCAAACCAATCATAGGCATCTAATATCCAAGTATACAATCCAACATATGATCAAACATACAAGCAAACACACTCTCAAGGTAAATGATACACACTAGCATATGTACCTAGCAAGTATGACCAACACTGTCCACGGGATAAACATTTCCCTGAACCGTATACGATAAACATCTCGTACACGTACGACTCATTTTCTCCCGGTAGGATGACGATAATAATACGGGTCTAGTCTTAACCTGGCCAGACTCTCGGGACAAAACGTGTACCCGATTCGACATGCGATGAACATTTCGCACCCAAGAATCGATCAACTCAAAGGACGTCGAGTACCCCAAATTCGGCTAAACTACGCGAAAGAGGCGGAAAGAGCACAAGTATTACCTTATGGCTAAACAACGTAGAAGACAAGGTCAAATTGAACAAGCGAGTACGCTACATGCAACGACACCACCTCGCAAGGATACAACATTTGACGATCGGGTCGATCAACGTATTGCGTTCGCCTCCTAACAACATCGTCATATCCCCACTAAACAAATGCAACAAGCATCAGGGGTTATACCTCAATCGCTCCGACATCAAGTCTAACGAGTATAGAGGTGAAACCAGGAAATGAGAGTTCAAAACATCCAATGAAAAATACTCATTCCATTAATCAAGGCATAATCGAATCACAAGTGGAAGCATGCTAACACCGTGTGACAACCCTCGCGAATGCGGAAATATAAAACATACAAGCATGTGAATTATATAGCGGAAATATGAAGCTTTTAAAAACTTTTATACATGCAAGAAGAAGTATACGAGGAGTGTCAAATATTACAAACTAAAGTATGAAATACAACAAAGAGACGAAGTCTCTCAAAATATTATAAATGTCAAAGTGTTTAGCAAACTAGCTAAAATTGTCTAGAGGTGTTTCAATCCAGGGACAACGCCCGCTAGCTCACACCCGAACCCAAAATATCAAGCAAAGAGCCATCCATGCAAGCAACCTGTTCATCCATGAAAAACATGAACGCCACAATCAGTGGGGAGTAACTCCGGGTTCTCCCAGCCATATCACATTAAACGTACATAAAAGGAAATACAAAAGTAGATGCATGTATATATAGATATACATGTGAAATACGGTAAGAATAGATAGGCAATTCAATATATAATGATAAGAGCATATGGAATACGAATCCGAATCCATCATGTTATACAAAGACTCGGGGAAGACACTCTTAGGCAACCGAATACGCTCACTAGGGCTTGCATCTCACCGTTAGCGGTATAAGTTTGATAAGATTGAGACTCGACAAACAAACCATGCCAAGTCATCCAATGATCAATCATATAATCATTCATCCAAACATAACGACACAATGACGACATCTCTCACGGTAAATGAAATGCACTAGCACCGTGTACATGGCAAGTATGATTAAAAGGCATCCACGGGATAAAGACATTTCCTGAACGCATACACGATTCAATTCATTTCGTATATGTAGACTAATTTCCTCCGCTAGGACGACGATAATAATACGATCCTACTCTAAATCTGGCCAGAATCCCGGAATCGCATTTTCCAGTTCGACATGCGATAAACATTTCGCATCCAAGACTCGGTCAATCAAATGACGCTGAATACCCCAAATTCGGTAGATAATTCACGAAAGAGGCGGAAAAGAGCTCAAGCCTCATAACAAGCTGCAACAGGAGTATATGATCAAGACAAGACACAAGCTCAAGACAAGACTCAACATCAACAACATCAAGACAACAACATCATTCAAGGCAACAACATCCATTCAGACAACACCATGACTAGTTATGACAATGTCCTATTCAGGCCAAGTAACCACCACTTCAGGCCAGCTAAGACAACACTACACCAACCAGAACAAAGCCTAGCCATCCACTTTCCAAGACTAAGCCACAACAACACACAGCCAACAGCAAAACAAACCCAACACAACAAAAACAACACTCAGCCTAAAACAGCCTATCACAGTCTTTCTAAACAGGGTCCATGGGGGCCTCACACATCCAAACAAGCCTAACCAACCATCAACTTTAATCCTTGGGAAGGTCCTCTACAACTTTGCCCAGGACTTCTCTTCCAAGAAACGCACACACAAAAAGTTAGCCTAGGGACAACTCCAAATTGTCCAGATTTCAGTCCTTTTTGCAGTAGTTAACATGTCACTATCAAACTTTCCTGTTTTGATCAAACAAGCTCAAGGGCCTTTTAGCAGGACCTTTGGCATCCATCCCACTTCAGCTGAGCTCAAGAATCAAGCTTAGAAGTCCACTCCTCCACCAGTTTCAACCTAAACAACCCAATTAAGGCAGATTGTCCCATTAGAACTGCTTTACTACTTTATTGCTTTATTCTGAACAATGTAGCTGTTATTTATGTTTCTTTTGTAAGCCAATTATGGCCCTAGGATGTATTGAACGAGTAGGATGTAATCTCCTTGCCTATATAAGGCCATTTCCTAATGAATGAAAGACAGATTTGAAGTAAAACATAAAACTGAAACCTTGTTTCTGTTGATATCTCTTGGTTGTGTGCTTGAGACAACTTCCTTTGCTTTGTGCTTGGAAGGGAGCTTAGACCCTTAGCTGTGTGCTGGGATCAAGGTTCAACCCTCAACCATTGGCTTTGTGCTTTGGTTAAGGTTCTATCCCTTTCTTTCAGCATTCAGTCCAAACAATACAGAGCAAATTCAAAGTGTCTAACCTTAGTTCAATTTGTCATTGTTTAGTTTGTCTTTCTGAATAGTTTCATTGCAAATTGGTTATCAGAGCTTTGGTTTGTGAGTTCATTTACCTAACTACATTAAAAATACAAAAACCAACCATGAGTGAAGAGAGAATCACAGGTCTTGAGAATACAGTTCAATGTCTTGCCAGAACTATAATGGAGGTCTCCAGATCTGCCAATGAACTCCTTGAGGGCCAACAGAACAATGATGCAAGGGGAGGCAGAGGTCGAGGAAGAGAAGCACCTTTCCCACAAGGAGGAAGGAGGAGGCAACCTGTAGATCAGTTTGAATTGTCAGACTCAGATGGCTCAAATCAAACTCTTCTCAGACACCAGGACAAAGACATAAAGGTAGAGATCCCTGACTTTCTAGGTAGCATGAACCCTGATGATTTCCTAGATTGGCTAAGTTCTGTAGAAAGAGTCTTTGAGTTTAAAGGATACACTGATAGAAAGGCTTTTAAGGTTGCTATCATGAAACTAAAAGGTTATGCCTCACTGTGGTATGAAAACATGGAAACCTTGAGAGTTAGAGAAGGGAAAGAACCAGTTAAGTCATGGCTCAAACTGAAAAATAAAATGAGGGCTAAGTTTGTCTCTAGGGACTACACTCAGGACATGTTCATTAATGTAACAACCCGAAAAGTACCCTATTTTTCTAGTGAAAATATTTTACGGATACTTTTCAGCCTATTTAAGTTTTAAAGTGGAATTTATTGTTTCCAGTCGAATTTGGAATTTCCGAGTTCGTATTTGGAATTTTTGAGAGATTCCATGAGAATCCCGTTTTTAAGTCAACTTTGACTTTCGTTGACTTTTTCCGACTCGCCTTGTAATTTGAAAGACCAAAATTTTATTCAAAAAAATAATAAATTTAATTTATTTTTATTAAGATTTATTTGAATTTATGATAATTTAATATAATTATTTTGAATTTATTCGGAATTTAAGAGAAGGTTTTACGGTTTAACCCGAACGTCATTTAACTATTTTCGAGTCATCTTAAAATCCCGAAACAAACCCGAAACCCGACTTTGGCATGAGTCACACGCCCCATGTCATCTTTTTCCACTCACTTTGGATCTTTTAATTAATATGATTAAACTAATAATAATATCTAAGATATTTATAACTTTATCGATCCGTCAGTTTAAATCACGCAAATCGCTCAAAATCAGACCCGTTTTCTCACCATTTCACACGGCTCTCTTCTCTCTAATAGGACTAGATATTTTTCTTTCTTTCCATTACAATAACATAATATCTAGATATTTGGTTTAATTAACTTAATATCTAATTATATTTAATCAATTACCGTAATATATTTATTAAACCGAGTCAATCCCGTAACAACAATTCCAAAACCCGACTCATTATTTTCCTCTATATCACACGGCACTCACACCCCATTACTCACTAACTACCTTTCCATTTTACAATAAATCTACTTAAGATCTAATTAATACTTTCTTTAATCGTTCTTCATCGTTCTTCTTCGTTCTTCATCGTTCTTCGCCGTTCTTGAGCAAAATCGTCACAAAACCTTCATTTCTTATTCAAATCCATCCTAACTTATATTTCTAGAATCTCCTCTTCGCTCTCCATCTTCAAGTACGGTTTATTTTCAAATCCGACAAAATCGTTTTCAACACTTTAATTATGGAAAAT
>JAIUZE010014208.1:0-31061 GCA_022085475.1 Heliosperma pusillum | reverse complement strand
GTTCCATCAGCCATATCTGTAGCAAGGAAAAAGAACAAGTCAAAAAACAATGAAAAAGACAAAAAAAAAACGAAAAAAAAAACAAAGGAAAAGAAAAAAAGATAGAGAAAATAAAGAATTCTTTCTTGCAAGATGATGGAACTGCCCAAATATGGAAATTCTCGATTAGCCTTTCTATTATCAAGGCGAAGAATGATTTCTCCTAGACAAAGGCATGCTGGGCTCTTGCGCAGCTTCATTTGTTCTACCAGATTCAAGAAAAGAGGGTCCACTCTCATCTCTTTATCAACGTGGCCTTGCATGATATAACAATTCAAAGGGAAAAATCGAAATGCTCTACGCCTCGCAGCATATGATATAGAAGGGTCCCCCCTATTTGTGAATCGATTAACAAAATCATCCATACGAACACCTTTTGAGGTAACATAACGGTCTACCTCAGCCTTGGTCAACCCAAGAAGGTCCCTAAATTTATTCTTATACCCTTGAGACCTAAGGGGTGTAGCTGGCGCATCTTCAGGATCCCATCTCCCATTGGACGCTATTTCCTTAGGAAAGGGACAAATATCGCCTCCAGGTAAGGCGAAAACATGCAAATTCGGGTCCCAATACTCAAGACAAGCATCCAGGAAAGGCCTCACAACCTTTACTAATTTTAGGCTCAAGATCGATCCTAGATTAAAAGCACCCATATCGTGTTTTGCTACATTGGTGAACTCGTTGGTCCACTCTTTAAAACGGTTTTCAAAAGCATCCATGATGGTGAAGGCTTTGTTTTTAGAGAGATTTTGCGTGATATCGTATTGATAGACAGAAGAATTAAATGAGTAATAGCTTCCTCGACATGTCTATATATACTATTCACGCTTTCCCAATTTTAATCAAAGACGGATTAATCCGGGAACGGACGCAGCATTAGCCATGCCCTTTCGAAGAGTTGAAGCTTTTGCTGCGCCTCTTCCCCAAGTCCTTTGCCCAGATTTACAACTTCGGATCTTTCCTAATTCACGTCCAACTATAACTTCCTATTCCTATAGGATATAGATTCGGTAATACGCCGATTTTCAATAATATTGGATTTCCTAATCCTGGTCGTGTTCGCTACTCAAGATGGAATTCGACGTTATCGCCATACATGGACATATACTCATTTTTTTCATTTCATTTTACGGAATCATTTCTAAACATTTTCTTTATAAACTTACAATTCTATTAAACTTTCGTTTTCTAAGGGGTAGCCCTCCCTACCATCTGGTCATTTCTTTCGCAATTTTTGCACATTCCACTTTTATTTTGCGCGAGTTTAGGCCACTAATGCTACTTGTAAATTATGTGACTGCTGTATGATTTTCGACAGCACGACGGCAGAAACCGTGGTGTACCAAACCTATTTTAAAGCTAACTTGCAGGTACATTAAGTATCCAACAACAAAGGCACTCAAGCCATCAAATACAACCGAAAGAAAGCATGTATATTAAACTGGGGGCTCTTCCCTAATACCCAATCCAAAAACCCAAAGTTGGGGGCTTTCGCCCGAAACAAAGTCAACATGTGCAAAAGTACGTAAAAATATAGAAGTCAACAACAAAATATAGCTAATCCTCATCACCACCCAGCACAGACACAGTCACCTGGAGGGCGGAAATCTCAGCATCCCGAGTATCCTGCTCCCTCAACATACGAGCTGTCTCCCTCCGAGACTCCGCCATCTCCCACTCAAGGTCCCTCTGTGAAACAAAATGCCCCATTTTAGACACTTCATTTCAAAAATACAAAAATACAATAGTAAATGAAATAGGAATGAGAGGTTCTTACCTGTCGGTCTCGGCCACCTACGAGTGCCTCAATAGCATTAGCCCGCAGCCGGTTAGCCACCCTCCACAACGCGACGTGCTAAGACGGTGCCACCTGCGTTCAAGTTCAAATAGTGATCAAAATCAAATTCATTCCTATGCAATGAAAGTATTAAAAATTGGAAGCTTACCCTCATCACGAGATGCTCCTACTCCTCCGGGCCAACATCAGTCACCGCCTCGCTGAAATCACGGAATTTCGAAGTCGTCGTGAAGCTGACCGCATCCGCATACTCAACCACCTCGGGGTAAGCTGAAGGCTCGACGCCTGCCACCTCGATCTCCTGCAAGGATCAAATGGTTAGTTAACGATCGTTCGCCATTTCTTAAAAAAAAATAAAACAACAACAAAAAAGAGCAATGGTTACAACGATTGGCTAGTACGCCAACCTCCGACGAACAAACCTGAGGTAATCCTCGCCAGGAAGGAGAAGTGCGTCCCTACTCGCGCGAGCCATGTCAGCCTGTCTCTCGGCGTCAGAAGGCTCCCTAAATATCGACCCTGGAGGATCGTTGGGGACCGTGAAAGTGTCACGAGAACACTGCCAAGTTAAAGGCTCGCCTAAGTACCAGACAGGTCCCGTGGGCGTCCTCAACAACAGCTGACTGGAGCTCCTAGGACGTAGGACCTCGGCCACGAATGTCGAAGCATCCGGGTAGTCCGCCCAAGATCTGGGGACCCACTGAAATAAAAAAAACCAAAAGGGACATTCCTATTATCCAGTTCTAGATGATGAAATAAAAGGCGTTATTCCTATGGCTGTTCTCAAAAATGAAAGATAGAAAAAGAAAGAATCCGAGGTACTTACGTGCTCCAACTACAGAGCATTCACGCCCCTCCTACAAACATCATAAGAAGAACGATGGCTCTTCTTAGGACACACCACCCAGTCCCTCACATCTGGGTACGCTCGCAGCTCAGGCTCTGTCCTTTTGGGCACGAAGCCCGGAAAGTAAGAGTACAATTACGTCTGCAAAAAAAAACAATAATCGTTTAACAAAAAATATCGATCTTTCAATCAAATGCAAGATGGGTTACTCAACTAATACAAAAAGGAAGGTTTGTACCTCCAACAAGAGCCCAGGACCAACACTAGCAGGAGAGGTGCCCTTCTCTATTAGCTCTAATCTAACCATGGCCCTCATATAGTGAGTGAGGACTGCGAAGCCAGAAGTAACCTAGTCCCATCGACCTAGGCTACTCAAGTCAGGAAGAAAAGGAAGAAGCTTTGTCGATAGCCTCTCTCCCTTGTCTCCGAGGTATATCAAAGACAAGAACCACCATAGCCACAGAGGAGCCCTCTACTCAGCTGTACAGGGAGGGGGAGACACCATATCCTTACCTTTCCTCACTCTCATCGGAGTCCTACCCGCGAAGTACTCTCTAACGTAAGAGCTGGGCACCAACCCAGGAAGAGCACCTGCCCTTACCTGCAGGTTCGAGCAGATCAGCTGCCTCACCTCTTCTGAGTTGACCCTCTTCGTTGTCGACTACCACTCCAATGCCTCCTCCCTACACGGTAGACCTGAGATCATGTCGTAGTCCTGCAAAGTGACTTCGACCTCTCCAAAGGGCATATGGAAAGTCGAAGTCGTGTTTCAGTACCGATCAAGAAAGTCTCGAATCAGGTAAAGGTTAGGCCGATTCTTCATCGCCTTGATCGTCCTCCAAACACGGACCAACTCTCCGAAGGCTCCTCGCTCAATAAGGGTCCTCTTTCCCTCCGCCAGCTTCTCGTAAGCCTCCATCATGGTCGTCTAGCCGGAAAAGGACCTCATGTTCCCGACGTCATGCAATTTAAGTCAAGAAAATCATTTAGTGTTAAAACTCAAAAGGAACGGCAATATGGAAGATGACAAACAAGAGTTCACCATACTCCGCGTCATACGGTAGAACAAGTGGCTCTCCGCTGCCCAAATGAGATGTCTGCCATCCTATTTCTTGGCTCACTCAGGTGCGCCCACTAACTGACGTCCACCTCGTCCTGTAGTGGTCCTCCTTGGGACCTCATCCCCAGCCTCCTCACACACCTCTGGTATGTCTTCTCCCACGAGAGCAGAAGAAGGCTGAAGTCTATCTCCATAGGGGCTCTCCCCAACGTAGAAGGAATATCACCTGAAAATCCCCAGCGGTTTCAAACAATCCCCAGCGGTTTCAAACAATCCCCTTCGGTTTCAAACAATTTCAAGCAACTTTTCAAGTCGTTTCAAGCTCTAAAGGAAGTTTTCGGTCATCTTTGACTTTTTCTTCCAAAACCCAACTACACATGTAGCGTTGGGTCAAGTCAAGTCTATTCAAATCTTAGTCACGGGTTTAAGTCGAAATTCGACAGTATTTCGCTATAATGGCGGTTATGCCCTAGAAAAAGCGTTATGCAGAAGCCGTCGCAAATCAAAAATCTAACTCCAGAACAAGTTTACCCATTACATAAGGGTTCCAAAACATCAAATTTCATCCAAAATGGTTAAGCCTAAGGGCGTTTTCAAAGCGATTTTCAGTTCAGCAGAGTGACCGTCTCATTTACTCAAAATTTGACGGAAATGAAAAAGGAATTCAAGGCGACGCTCCTAATGATGCCTAGTGTTCATTTACGTCGACCATTTCTACCATACAAGCTCAAATGGGTGCTAATCCCCGTATTTCGACATTAAAGGGGAAGAAAATCCTAATTTCAATTCAAATTCAATCGAAAATGCAAGTGATAAAAGCGAAGATAGGACGCATACCTTCATTGCTCATGATTAATGGCACAATTTGATCAATATTCGATGAGTTTTGATTGGATTTTGAGAGGTTTATTCGAGTTTTACGTTTTGGAAATAAATAGAAAGAGTTCGTTTGTCGCGATTTTAATCACACATGGACAAGCTCGGGAGAGGACGTAGCGATGGCTGCGCTTCTTCCAAAAGTCGCAGCTCTTGCTACGCATATTCCCCAACGTGTTCCATTTGAATTTGAAAATTCGTTACAAGTTAGTTACTCGTGGGCCCAAATCTTGTGTGCCTCTTCTCCGACATCTTATTTCACAAGCTCGATTCTTTTTCAAGACCCGCGCTTTGACAGGCTTCAAAACCGTCACATGACTTTATCATCTCAGCAGGGACCCACTTTCCGAACATACAATCCGCGGGCCCGTCATTTATCGCCAGAATTGTGCTCACCACAACCGAGCAGATTTCCCGAAAGATTCAATCCAGACTTAGTCTTACAAATTCCTTTCAATATATTTTTCCCCAACGAGACTTCGCCTTAGGACAAAGACAGGTTGATTCTCACATATAACGGCTGACGAGCCTCATTATGCACCTCGTTCAAATGGCTAGCGAGCCTCACGACGCAACCCCACTCGACGTTTGGCGAGCCTCATATTGCAGCCTTATTCCTTATAAGAAGATGCCTCAGGTATGAGTCATTCTTATAGCTGGAGAGCTTTTATACGTAGTCTAACGAACTTTAAACAACCCTCCCCGATGGTCGACATGCTTTAAAATGGTCCCTACGACAGGTATTTGGTTAAGCCCCTTGAACCACCTCGCGTCGCCATAGTCGTCAGGCTGTAATAATCGATGACCTGATGGCTATACTTTTACTTTTGCTTTGTTTAAGCCTCATTTAAAGTGGGGGGCTTTTGTAGATACCTCATTTCTACACCTTCCGTCAACCACCCAGTGATGATTTGGCCGCATGCTTGGTACGCGAAACGATTTATAAAAATTCGTAAGTTTATTGTCAAGTGATAGCTGAAGTACTTGTGTCTACCCCTTGGTCGCCATCTACGCGCCGGTACGGTCGTTTTGACAGTCATTAGAGTTCATTTAGAGTCTGGGTCGAAAACTGCTTCATTTTCTATAAACCGTTTTAAAACTCCGAGTCGGAACACTCTGAAATATTCTGATTATTTTATTACAAATTCTATCTTTGTAATAAAATTATCTCGTATTGTCTTTTAAAATGGAAATGTAAACAATCACAATTCCGTAATAGAAATGTGTAAATCTTCCTTGTTTAGCAGGAAACCTTTGGGGAAATGACGCAGTAGGTGCTGCACCTCTTTGAAGGATCCCAGTCCTGCTGTGCCTCTTCCCCAGCATGTTTGTTTCCAAAGTTTGGGTTGTTCTACGACTCTATCACACGAGTGTTCTTTCCCTTCTCTTCTCTTCGTATTCTAGACCTTGCTCTAAGCTATCGGTATCTACGTGCTTGATCAGTCAACCACGCAAGCTCAGATCCTTCTGGGCAGGGTACCCGTCAAGTTATTGCATGACCGACCAATTTGACCAACTACACAACTAATCAATCAATCGATTTAATCAATCCTCTTACGAGGGCACTTTCTTTACATATTCGAGTCGAGCTATCGCTAAAACGTGACCTTTGTTAAGCTCGTATTCGTCAAACATGTAAGTCTGAGGGTGTAAATCTTATCTTCTTATTTTGTATTATTTATTTATATATGTAAGATTCATGTCGGAAGTATGTTAAAACCTTTTCAAAACTTCTTTTAATTAGTCTTTTCTTTGTATAATAAGTCGTCTTTTATTTAGATGTTAATCCTTGACTTAGATCCGTAATAGCCAATATTAGTGGGTTTTAGTCTTTTAATTTAATTAATTAAATCACTTTCACTCGAGTCTAGATTCATAATAAATCGCAAATACCAACGAACATTAACTGATTGCGATTTTGGCTTCACACCCAGAACCCAACTCAAGAACAGACGCAATAGGTGCTGCGCCTCTTCCAGAGGACGCACCTGTAGCTGCGCCTATTCTGGGATGGTTTCTGTGTATGAACTTTCGTTATCGTTTCGACGTAGATTTAGTTATATATTCCATCGACTATTAACTCTAACATCGTTGCTAATCTGTTCGTTTAGTATTCTAATTCTTTCTTTTCTGTAAACCTTTATTTTGGATATATTTCCGACATAGATCATGTAAATCAGTTGTAATTCTATTTAATAATTGTATTGTATCATTTGTTTGCCTTTCACATGTAATTAATCCTAAACTCCTAATTCGGCATAATTGATTGATAAACAACATGTTCACTGACATAGTCTAAGCTCACATGCTAGGGTTAAAACGTGGATGTTGCATAGCATGAATATAACCGACTACATATCGAGTACCGAAAAGTTTCCCTAATCATTAGTAGAGGCTGCTATCGAGGCGGACGGGATTAGGTGTTCGATTAAAGAACTTTCTAATACGTACCCTCACGCCTTACTCTCAGTCCGGATTGCTCGATCGAGTAGTTCGTCTTTACTCGATCGAGTAATCTCTTGGCAGCACAACCTTCGACTTTGAGCAATTGTTCTCCGCTTCATTTTCCTGCAAAACGATGCCAACCGAATACCAAAAAATACCAAAAATTGTCTAGCAGGAAAAGTGAATTGTTTATCTAAACTACGGATTATCACGTAACGGTCTAATTGTCTAATTGGAACGCAATAAATTGTTTTTACAAGTTGCACGGGGTTGAAAACCCGGCTAATAACCACATAGGTTTTGGACAAGGCCATCGCTAGGCCTTTGACTTGCGGAAGTACCCTCAGCTGTGGTAATTTCCGCCTTCTTCTTCCACACATACGGTCTTTGCTGGGAGTCTAGCTCCACTTTTGAATTACTCGAACATGTGTGAACTTCTTTCATCTTCGCTGGTACGGTAATCTCAACAGTCGAAGACGGAATCAGGAGTACTCAAGTCTTCCTCCTGAGCAGTCTTATCTATCCCTCTCTACCTGCGCATACACAACTATAGAGAGAAAGATAAGAACAGTCTTAAGGAATTAGAAATTCCTTAAGACGAGACAAAAATAAATAACAGAAAATTAAATTGCCTCCCCGGCAACGGCGCCAAAATTTGATGCGTGTCGTTATACACCAAAAATAAAACCTAAGTCTACTAACTAAGAAGATAGCGGAAGTAGGGTCGATCTCCACAGGGAGGAAACTAATTAACTGAAATCTAAATCTGCAAGTAACAATCTGGGGGGTTTTGAAATGGTTTTAACTAAACTAAATAAGATTAAAGGAAGAGAAATAAAGATAGAAATAAGTATGAAATAAATCAGATAAGAGAGAAATATGCTAGGATTCGGTCTACTGCAGTATCGGCATCTACGGGTCAACAAAGTCAGTCAATCTATCAATGAGAAGAGCAATGGTTTTCTCCTTTCAGTCTCAAACCACCCTAGGGATTTTCCTAATTAACTTTCGCCCTCTTAGGAGTCACCTATCAATTCTAAGCAAGCCTTTTCCTTCCAATCTCTCAATCCAGGTCGGGGTTAACTACCTAGCCTAGTCTCCTGCGTGCACTCATTCGACTAAACCTCAATTAAATTGCTTAGACTGATTCTCATATTCAAGACGAACTAAAATAATCTATCCTAACATGCCTCTACTACAGTTTCCCTCATCCCAACATACAAGAGAATTAGCTACTCATGTTATTAACGATGCTAACTAAGACGATTAAACATATGACGATAGACATAATAAAATCGCAATTAATAAGCATGACAATAACAACGCAGTAATTAAAGAAGAGAAAACAGTGATTAAGACTAAGGCAAAGAATAAGAATAAAAGAGAGAGTAGTTTACAATCTTAGCAATCCGGCGTAAAGAACAATCCACGTCGAATAAACCCGAATGAAAACCAAAGATTAAAAGTTCAGAAACTAACGAGAGATTGATGCTAATGATCCCGAACCCTAAGGGTTCTGAATCCTAATGATTCTGAATAATTCCTAATGACGTAAATAAGAGTTTATATAATGCAAAACACGACTCTTAAACCCTAATAAAGTTATGGACTTAAGGCCCAATATAGATTCTACTCGATCGAGGGAAAATACCACTCGATCGAGGACTTTATTGGAGAAGATCACTCGATCGAGTAACAATTCTACTCGATCGAGCAACTTTTCAGCAGCAACCACTCGATCGAGCACAGAACAGCTCGATCGAGCAACTCTTCACTTCAACTCTCCTCGATCGACCAAATATATAATCGATCGAGGTCTCTTGGCATGGCACATAGTGTTGGACATGGCTTTTGCAGCAAGAGCTCACCCAAGGGGCCTTGATGATCAAGCCACAAACAAGACAAGCCTGACCCCAAGATCCCCTCAGATGGAAGCTCGAGTCACAAGGTCCAAACAACAAGCCATGACAAGCCAAGATCAAGCCAGGCCAAGCCACACCAGTGAGGAAGACACTCCAGGGCTCAGCAAGCCATGCCAAGCCCCAACACAATCCACATTACCCACACAAGACAGAAACAAAGCCATTCAAGACCAGGCAGACCAATCAGCAAACCCTGCACCTAGGAGGTACACCAGGGCATCCCAACCACCCCCACCATGGCCTACCATCAAGCCAACCCACTAAACTACAAGTTTGTCCAGGATAACCCCTTTTGAAGTCTAGCAAAAATTCAAGTAACAAGCACCCCAAGCTAGAGTCAGTGAACATTAAAGCAGAGAAGGTACAAGTCAGAGTGTGGCTTCCTTTTGTTTAAGTCAACTTATCCTCGTCCAAGGCAGGTTTTATCTAAGTCCTAATAAGAGTACAGAGCCCCAAGGAGAAGCAACACATCCAGGTAAAGCAGCAAGACAACAAGAACAACAGATTTCCATTTCAGGAAAACTCCAAAAACTGCTTTATTGCTTTTTGTCCAGTCTGTTTTGTGTCTTTGTGTCTGTACTAGTTAGCTGTTGAACTCGTCCTCTTGTGAGGCCCTTAATTAGTAAATGTTGTAGTAGTTCAAGTCTAAAGCTGACCCTTAGATGAACTTTACATCCAAGGGATCACCTTGTATCAGCCTCCCTATATAAGGAGGGTAGTATGTGTTATTTTAGGTAGACTTTGATGAATGAATTAACTTTGAGAAATCCCTCAAATCTTTCAAACTTGTGCTAAGAGCTGTAGTTTGAGTCAAGCCTGATACATCTTCAAGGTGTCTGATCAGTGTCTTGCATTGTGAGTCAAGTTAAATCTGTGCCTTCCTGTGATTAGCTTGCTTGCTGTTGAGTCTAGTCTAGGGTGTTTGTGCTTTGCTATAACACTTTAAACCTGTCTCAGAACTAGTCTTTGAGTTCCTTCTCTTGTGCCTTGCTGTAGGGGAGTTTCTCTAAGTCATATCCTTGAGTTTTCAGTTGAAACAAATCACCCTCTCTAAAACAACATACATTTCTGTTTGAAAGTGTCTCAGTTTTCAGTCATATCCTTGAGTTTTCAGTAGAAGCAAAGATGGAGGACCTGACTGGGATTGTAACCACCCTAACCAGAGCCTTGGATCAGGTAATAGGCAACCAGTTGTTTGCTGGAGGAAGACGCAGAGGACGTGGAAGAGGCCAAGGAGGAGGCAGAGGAAGGCCACGTGATGATGAAGAGTATCCAGACTCAGATGATTCAACAAGAAGCAGGGTTCCATTCACAGACATATAGACAAGCATCTTAAGGTAGATATCCCTGAGTTTTCTGGTAGTCTTAGTCCTGATGATTTGTTAGAATGGTTAAGAGAAGTAGAAAGGATCTTTGAGTACAAAGGATATAATGATTCTAAGTCTTTTGAAGTAGCCATCCTTAAACTGAAAGGGTATGCTTCCCTTTGGTATGAAACCATGAAAGGGTTAAGGGCTAGGGAAGGAAAAGAACCCATCAAATCTTGGACCAAACTGAAAAAGAAACTGTTAGATAAGTTTGTTGCTAAGGGTTACACCCAGGATCTGATTATCAAGTTGTCTAAATTGAAACAAGGAGACAAACCTGTTGAATCTTATCTGAGAGAGTTTGAACAACTCACCTTGCAGTGTGATATAAATGAGAAACCGGAGCAAAGGATTGCTAGGTACTTAGAGGGTCTAGATAAGAACATTGCTAACAAGGTTAGGATACAACCTCTGTGGTCATTTGATGATGTTGTTAACTTATCCCTGAGAATTGAAAAGATAGGGAAGACTAAGTCTGTTACACCAAAACCTGTTAGGCCTTTTCAAACCAGACCTTACAGTGGATTGAGGACCATGGATACCCCTAAGACAGCACCCCCACCCACCTTAGACAAGGGAAAAGGCATCATGGTTCAGAAGCCAAGCACCTCAATGACAGAGAAAAGAATTAGGTGTTTCCAATGTCAGGGTTATGGACATTTCAGGAAGGATTGCCCTTCTAAGAAGTCCTTAACTATAATGGAGGTTGAGGCTTGGGAGAAAGAAGGTCTAGTTGAGTATCAAAGGGATGAGCCTGAGGTTGAAGAAGTGATGAGTGAGACAGAAGAGTCTAGTCAGGAGGCAATAGTGGCACTCCCTGACACAGGCCACAGCTTGGACCTATGGAGAGTAATGCATTCACAACAGATACCTTTGGAGGAGGATCAAAGGTCCCTCATTATCAGGAGCAGATGTACCATACAAGGGAGGGTTTGTAACCTTATTATAGATGGAGGTAGTTGTACGAATGTGGCTTCTGTTACTATGGTTGATAAGCTGAAGTTGAGCACTCAAGAGCACCCTCACCCCTATAAGTTGAGATGGCTGAGTAAGGGAGCAGACGTTAAGGTGGATAAGCAATGTATGGTCCCATTCTCCATTGGAAGTGTGTACAAAGATGAAGTATTGTGTGATGTGGTTCCAATGGATGCCTATCACTTGTTATTAGGAAGGCCATGGGAGTTTGATAAAAGCTCCATACACCAAGGAAGAAGCAACACCTATTCCTTCAAGCATGGGAGCAGGAAGGTGACATTAGCGCCCTTGCCACCACATCAGAAGAGCTATGGGAGTCCAAGTATGGCTGAAGATTTTAGTGGAGTCTTGTTTCTGTTTGAGTCAGCAATGGTCAAAGAGTGTAGTGAAGAGCAACCTATATTAATGCTGCTATCAAAAGAAGTTCAGGTAGAGGAGTCTAAGGTAATCCCTGCAGAAGTTAAGCCTCTCATTGATCAGTTCAAGGAAGTGTTCCCAGAGGAACTTCCTGATGGCTTACCCCCTTTGAGAGGAATTGAACACCAGATAGACCTTGTGCCAGGGTCTGTACTACCTAATAGACCAGCATATAGGTGTGATCCCAAGGCTACACAAGAGCTACAGAAACAGGTTGGAGAGTTGATGAGCAAAGGTTTTGTAAGGGAATCCTTAAGTCCATGTGCTGTACCTGCATTACTGGTTCCTAAGAAGGATGGGACTTGGAGGATGTGCATAGATAGCAGGGCTATTAATAACATCACAGTCAAGTATAGGTTCTCTATACCTAGACTTGATGACATGTTAGATGAACTGAGTGGTTCAAGGTTCTTTTCTAAGATTGATTTGAGGCAAGGTTACCATCAATTGAGGATCAGGGAAGGAGATGAATGGAAGACAGCCTTCAAGACAAAGCATGGCCTTTATGAGTGGCTTGTCATGCCCTTTGGCCTGTCAAATGCCCCAAGTACCTTCATGAGATTAATGACAGAAGTGCTTAGGCCTTGCTTAGGGAGATTTGTGGTGGTATACTTTGATGATATCCTCATCTACAGCAAGAGCAAGGATGATCATTTGAGGCATCTTGAGGCTGTGTTTGAAATACTTAAGGAGAGTAAGCTCTTTGGGAAGCTTGAGAAATGCACCTTTATGACTGAGGAAGTGAAGTTTCTAGGATATGTGGTGTCTGGTAGAGGCATTTCAGTTGATCAAGACAAGATCATTGCAGTTCAGTCTTGGCCTATCCCTAAGAATATTACAGAAGTGAGAGGGTTTCATGGCCTAGCCTCATTCTATAGGAGGTTCATTAAAAACTTTAGCACTATTGCAGCACCCCTCACTGAATGTATGAAGAGAGGAGAGTTCACTTAAACTGAGAATGCCTTGCAGGCTTTCAAGCACATGAAGAAGCTCTTGTGCAGTGCACCTATCCTCAGGTTGCCAAACTTTGATTGCCTATTTGAGGTTGAATGTGATGCAAGTGGAGTGGGAATTGGAGCTGTCCTCATCCAAGAGAAGAAACCTGTAGCCTACTTTAGTGAAAAGCTAAGTGGTGCCAAGCTGAATTATTCTACATATGATAAAGAGTTCTATGCTCTTGTCAGAGCTCTAAGGCATTGGAGTCATTACCTGAAGCCCAAGCCTTTTGTCCTACACTCTGATCATGAGGCATTGAAATATGTAGGAGCTCAACATAAGCTCAGTCACAGGCATGCTAAATGGGTGGAGTTCCTCCAGTCATTCACCTTTTCTAGCAAATACAAGGAAGGAAAACAAAATGTGGTAGCTGATGCTTTGTCTAGAAGATACACTCTGCTATCAACCATGGAGCAAAGGGTTCTTGGATTTGAGTTCATGAAGGATATGTATCAGGAAGATCCAGACTTTGCAGAAGATTGGTTAGCACAGAAAGAGGGAACAAGTACCATTGATTCACCCTACACTCTGCAAAATGGATTCTTGTTCAAGGGAAACAAGCTGTGTGTTCCCAGAGGATCTTATAGGAGTCTATTGATCAAGGAGGTGCATGGAAGTGGCCTTGGAGGACACTTTGGGGTTCAGAAGACTGTGGACATACTGCAGGATCAGTTCTACTGGCCTAAGATGATGGGAGAAGTCCAAATAGTACTCAGAAGGTGTGGAGTTTGTCAAAAGGCCAAGAGTTCTTTTCAAGCAGGACCTTACACTCCCCTACCAGTCCCATGTAGGCCTTGGGAAGATGTAAGTATGGATTTCATAGTAGCATTACCTAGGACAGCAAGAGGGAAAGACTCTATTATGGTGGTTGTGGATAGGTTCAGCAAGATGGCACATTTCATTGCCTGTAAAAAGACTGAAGATGCTGTGAGTGCGGCAGAGTTATATCTTGATGAGGTGGTGAGGTTACATGGAGTTCCAAGGACTATTGTATCTGACAGAGACACAAAGTTTATGAGCCATTTCTGGAGGACATTGTGGAAGCTGCTTAATACAAGATTATTGTTCAGCACCTCCCATCATCCTCAAACAGATGGGCAAACTGAGGTGACCAACAAGACCTTGGGAAGGATCTTGAGGTGTATAGTCAGCAAATCTCTCAAGGATTCGGACTTAAAGCTGGCTCAAGCAGAGTTATCTTTCAATAGAGCCCCATCAGCAGCCACATGCCACTCCCCCTTTGAAGTGGTCTATGGTACTAACCCCTTAATGCCTTTAAATTTGTCTAATGTGTGCAGGTCAGAGATCCACTATGATGCCAAGAGGAGGGTGGAACAAATGCTAAGACTCCATGAATCAGTCAGAAAACAAATTTAGAAAACTAATGATCTATAAAAGAAGAATGCCAAGGTTCCTAAGGCCAAGAAAGACTTTGCACCAGGAGACTTAGTATGGATCAACCTAAGGAAAGAAAGGTTCCCTTCCAAGAGAAAGAATAAGCTAGAGCCAAGAGCAGATGGTCCTTTTCAAGTCATAGAGAAGGTAGGTCCTAATGCATATAGAATTGATCTACCAGGAGAGTATGCAGTTCATGGAACATTCAATGTTGGGGTTCTTAGTCCCTTCTATGAAGACTCTGAGGGAGAGGAAGACACAGGCTTGAGGTCAAGCCCTTTTCAACCTGGGGAGGCTGCAGCAGGAGCTCACCCAAGGGGCCTTGATGATCAAGCCACAAACAAGACAAGCCTGGCCCCGATCCCCTCAGATAGAAGCTCGAGTGAGGAAGATCAAGCCAGGCCAAGCCATATTAGTGAGGAAGACAGTCCAGGGCTGAGCAAGCCATGCCAAGCCCCAACACAATCCACATTACCCACACAAGACAGAAACAAAGCCATTTAGGACCAGGCAGACCAATAAGCAAACCCTGCACCTAGGAGGTACACCAGGGCATCCCAACCACGCCCACCATGGCCTACCATCAAGCCAACCCACTAAACTACAAGTTTGTCCAGGATAACCCCTTTCGAAGTCTATCAAAAATTCAAGTAACAAGCACCCCAAGCTAGAGTCAGTGAACATTAAAGCAGAGAAGGTACAAGTCAGAGTGTGGCTTCCTTGTGTTTAAGTCAACTTGTCCTCGTCCAAGGCATGTTTTATCTAAGTCCTAATAAGAGTAGAGAGCCCCAAGGAGCAGCAACACATCTAGGCAAAGCAGCAAGACAACAAGAACAACAGATTTCCATTTCAGGAAAACTCCAAAAACTGCTTTATTGATTTTTGTTCAGTCTGTTTTGTGTCTTTGTGTCTGTACTAGTTCGCTGTTGAACTCCTCCTCTAGTGAGGCCCTTAATTAGTAACTGTTGTAGTAGTTCAAGTCCAAAGCTGACCCTTAGATGAACTTTACATCCAAGGGATCACCTTGTATCAGCCTCCCTATATAAGGAGGGTAGTATGTATTATTTTAGGTAGACTTTGATGAATGAATTAACTTTGAGAAATCCCTCAAATCTTTCAAACTTGTGCTAAGAGCTGTAGTTTGAGTCAAGCCTGATACATCTTCAAGGTGTCTCATCAGTGTCTTGCATTGTGAGTCAAGTTAAATCTGTGCCTTGCTGTGATTAGCTTGCTTGCTGTTGAGTCTAGTCTAGGGTGTTTGTGCTTTGCTTTAACACTTTAAACCTGTCTCAGAACTAGTCTTTGAGTTCCTTCTCTTGTGCCTTGCTATAGGGGAGTTTCTCTAAGTCATATCCTTGAGTTTTCAGTTGAAACGATTCACCCTCTCTAAAACAACATCCATTTCTGTTTGAAAGTGTCTCAGTTTGAGTAAGCCTAATCAAGCATTCATTAAACTTGTAAACCTTAGTAGTTTACACTCCAGATTTAGACTTGATCGCGAGCGGTTTCACGCTTTCCCATGCAGGAGCTTCTGTTCCGTTCCTTCCATCCTCCTAAATGCATGCAAAGTGGACTGTTTTGGCTCGGTTTCTGCTACTACACAGCTTGTACCTACAAAATAGTAATGAAAGTACAAAGTAGACAAATAGGGGCATTAGGTGATATAATATCACTTAAATGACATAGAAATGCGTGCATAAATGGATTAGAAAGTCTATATAAAATACACTCATCAACTGTGGTAAGGAGGCTTGGTCAAGCTAGTTTGTTGTTCAATTTCATGTGTTAAGCTGTGGGAATTGAGTGGCATTGATATCTTTGGGTCAAGGTTGAGTCTGAGAGTTATCTTGTTGATATATGATTATTTTAGACCGTTTCCCCTCTTTGTTTTCTTATATTACGTTGCATTTAGTTTTGTTCGGCATCGGTTTTATCGTATTTTGGCCCTTATCCCGTGTACTCTCATATTACTTAAATTAGTCTCATTTTATAGAAAATATACCAAGACAAAGACGAGACAGGATGAGGACCGTAAAACCGTCACATAACTAAACGCAAAGAAGAAAAGAAGAAAGAGGATGAAGGTCGAAGGGGCGCCAGCCGGTAGGTGGCTCCGGCAGCCGGCCCACCGGCGCGGCCACCCATTCCCTCCAAACTGGCGAAAAGAAGAGGCGATTCGGCATAGAGCCCCAGCCGGCCAGGACCACAGGCACCCGGTCCGATCGGCTGGGGAGAGACCTTAAGTAAGCCGCGAAGAGAAAAGACGGAGGAAAGAATGAGCAGCCGTCAGCCGGCCGGTGCCACCGGCAGCCGGTCCGACCGGCTAGGGGCAGCTCTTGAAGAGGGGAAGAAAATTGAAGATGGAGGAAGGGCAGAGGACACCAGCCGGTCCGGCCGGCTGGGCCCCCTTTGTCCGCAAATCTATTTTCTTCCTTTCTTTTCTTCTTTTGACCCCCTAATCCTACCAACCTATAAATACCCCCTCTTAATTAACCCTAGACACACAATCCTAGACACACAACCCTAGACACAAGAACCCTAGTAATTATTAAGAAATATCTCCTTAATTAGTATTCTAATCTCTTTAATTAGTGATAATTACTTAATTTCCTAGTTTGTTATTGTTAGATTTAGTCTTTCTTCTAGTTACTAGTGAAGATTTGGGTTATAATTTGAAGACAAGAGGAGACTCTTTTTTTGATTATTAATCCAAGTTTCAATCTTTCTCACAAGTTTGGTACAAATTCTCATCTTTATTTCATTAATTGTCTTTTAATTACTTGTTCTTGTTTATTTACTTAGTTTTCATGTTGAATATGCCTTCCCTTGCTTGTTTCATATCAAAGTATCCCTCTTTAATGCTTTCCTTCACTAGTATGAGTGAGTAGTGTATTGCTAGGGTAAGATGGGGAATTTAATGTAAGTTTATGGGTTGATTATGGTATTTGGGCATAAAGATTAAGTCTTTTGGTAGTCTACTTGTTTTGTGCCACACAAGGTGTTTGTTGAAATGCTTGAATGAGTAATTTGAGTCTTTCTCATGTTTTATTGCCAGTTTGAGCGAGAGCTTAGACTTGTATTGTTGTTGTGTGTGTGTTGGATGTTTAGGGGGAGGTTAGGGCGAGAACCCAATCGAACCTTAGACTAGGGCTTGTCTCGCATCGAGAGTTGGAGGCTTGCCCTTTAATCGGTCTTACACCGAGAGGTGGAGACATGTTTAGACTCACCTTTAGACTAGTCCTAACCCCCACCATAAGTGACCTATACTTGCATTAATGAACCCATCCACCCTAGTTCCTTTTAATTATTGTTTTACATCGCATCTTTGCCTTCTTGTTAGTCTAGTTTATCATTAATCCTCTTCAACTTGCTAATTGCTAGAACTAAACTAGAATTTGATTAAACCGCCTTAGAACCATAATCACCGTCTCTTGGGATCGACCTCCTTACCCTACTACTTATAGGACTCAATACCAAACTAATTAATGTAGTAGGGTAAGGAGGTCGATCCCAAGAGACGGTGATTATGGTTCTAAGGCGGTTTAATCAAATTCTAGTTTAGTTCTAGCAATAAGCAAGTTGAAGAGGATTAATGATAAACTAGACTAACAAGAAGGCAAAGATGCGATGTTAAACAATAATTAAAAGGAACTAAGGTGGATGGGTTCATTAATGCAAGTATAGGTCAATTATGGTGGGGGTTAGGACTAGTCTAAAGGTGAGTCTAAACGTGTCTCCACCTCTCGGTGTAAGACGGATTAAAGGGCAAGCCTCCAACTCTCGATGCGAGACGAGCCCTAATGTAAGGTTTGATTGGGTTCTCGCCCTAACCTCCCCCTAAACATCCAACACACACACAACAACAATACAAGTCTAAGCTCTCGCTCAAACTAGCGATAAAACATGAGAAAGACTCAAATTACTCATTCAAGCATTTCAACAAACACCTTGTGTGCACAAAACAAGTAGACTACCAAAAGACTTAATCTTTATGCCCAAATACCATAATCAACCCATAAACTTACATTAAATCCCCCATCTTACCCTAGCAATACACTACTCACTCATACTAGTGAAGGAAAGCATTAAAGATGGATACTTTGATAGGAAACAATAATCAAGGGAAGGCATATTCAACATGAAAACTAAGTAAATAAACAAGAACAAGTAATTAAAAGACAATTAATGAAATAAAGATGAGAATTTGTACCAAACTTCTAAGAAAGATTGAAACTTGGATTAATAATCAAAATAAGAGTCTCCTCTTGTCTTCAAATTACAACCCAAATCTTCACTAGTAACTAGAAGAAAGACTAAATCTAACAATAACTAACTAGGAAATTGAGTAATTATCACTAATTAAAGAGATTAGAATACTAATTAAGGAGATATTTCTTATTAAATACTAGGGTTCTTGTGTCTAGGGTTGTGTGTCTAGGGTTAATTAGGAGGGGGGTATTTATAGGTTGGTAGGATTAGGGGGTCAAAAGAAGAAAATAAAGAAAGAAAATAGATATGCGGACAAAGGGGGCCCAGCCGGCCGGACCGGCTGCCGGTGGCCTGACCGGCTGGTTTCCTCTGCCCTTCCTCCATCTTCAATTTTCTTCCCCTCTTCACGAGCCACCCCCAGCCGGTCGGACCGGCTGACGGCTGCTCTTTCTTTCCTCCGTCTTTTCTCTTCGCGACTTACTTAAGGTGTCTCCCCAGCCCGTCAGACCGGCTGCCGATTGACCGGTTGTGTCGCAGTCCCGATACAAAAATAATTACCCACACTTAGGCTAACAACTTAAAGAATGTAATTAGGGAAGTAGGGATCGATCCTCAGGGAGTAGGTGTTAACTATGAATTGCTATGGGGTGATTTTTATTTAAGTTCAATTTATTTGAGGTGATTATCTAAACTACTAACATGAAATAAAATGACAAATATAAAATGACGATATTTAAATGGCAAGTATGGAAATTGCGATAAAATAAATCTAATCTAATTGACGGAAAGGAAAATGACAATAATTAAATCTAACTAAGAACGATAATTAAAATGACAATATTGAAAAGCTACCTAACTACAATGATAGAAAAATAATAAACTAACTAAACAATAATAAAATAAACTATTTAAGAACGGAAATAAAATGACGGTAAAATAAATGATCGGGTTGTCGCGTACCCTAATCAAAGATAAATAACCCAGAATAGGCTAACAACAAATAAATGCAGTTAGGGAAGTAAGGGGTCGATCTCGGGGAGACGGGAGATACTTGTGAATAGTTGTGGTTAGCACTCTACCTTGGACGATTGGCAAATGTTTGTCACTAATTACTAAATAATAACGATGCAATAAAGAAAAGAATCTAGGGAAGTAGGTTCACACATGTAGATTAACATATTGATGAAATTGGATTTAGGATATGCAAATAATTCATTGTGAGTTCGTAAGAATGATGTGGTCATTACAATCATAGATCAGATGGTCTAGCAGGCTTTTTATGCGATTTACTAGGTCTTAATCTACCATGTCATGCTTTGTCTATTCAATTCTCGTATGTCTACCTTGGAAAAGAATTCCATACTAGTCAAATGATTTTGGCCAAAAATCGATAACTATTGTTTCAATCCAAACATGCATAGACACAACGTTTTAAAGGCACAATTTCTTTTATCCAATTATCATCTTTTAATCAATCTAACATGGCTATCCTACACCCTAGAAAGGTGACTACTTATGCATGATTAACAATGAAAAGGAAACTAAGATTATAAAATTAAGAATGATAAACATGATAAAGGAAATACTAAAAGAAAATGAAACTATAATGTAAAGATGAGAATAAAGATTACCGAAAAAGGATGAGCAAAGATTGAAATGGAATAAGAACTTGAATAGGAAATGCAAACCCGGAAACTTGAATTCCAATTACAACTAGAACACCTACAATTGAAGAAAACTTAGAACTAGACTAAACTAAACTAGAGAAAACTAAAACTAAACTAAACTAAGAAAGAAGAAGAACTAAACTAAAGAGAAATGTAAGAAGAGAAGAGATGTTGTGTGAGGGGATGATTTGATATGAGGGGCTAGAGCATCTATTTATAGCATTAGGGTTTCGAGGAGAAGAGGTCGGACATTAAACACATAGGTCAAAAATAGGAAGTTGTAGCCGTCATGCTCGAAGCAGCACACATACCCGATCGGGTACACACTTACCCGATCGGGTAAGTTGTCATCTAGAAGTATTTGACTAACGTTTCATCTTCCTTCGCTTTGACTTGACTTCCATCATCCCCCTTGACCTCTTGAGTCGGGTTTGTTGATAGGGTTTGATGTAAAGCGATGATTGCTTCTGCCTAATTGATTGATCTTCCGACAACTACGAAATCGTCTTTGCTTCTTCTCTCTTTCGAATTTGTGAACCTTCTTGAAATGCATTTCACTTGGTCAAGCTTTCTTCTTCAAATCGTCGGGTTCTAGGCAAATGCTCGGGAATATAGAAAAAGGGCGTAGAAACGTCACTTTCCCTACAAAACAGGTTAGAACATAGGAATTCGCCTAGAAGACGATATTAGCTCATAAAGTGGCTTAACAAAGCATAAATGACATACAAAACCGAGCTAAATTGGGGGTTAAAACCATACAAATATTCACTTATCAAACTCCCCCAAGCTAAACCTTTGCTTGTCCTCAAGCAAACATAACAAACAATACCAGGACAAGGTTGCAAACATTGGCTACTACACCATCAAGAACAAATCTCAACATAAAGCTTTGGAAACATAATGAATCATAACCCAAAAACAACGTGGGCAAGTATGATACATAAACATGGCTGAGATTTACATAACGGCGTAGCACAAAGAATTTCACTATAGATTTTCGGCTCTTGCATTATCTTTTGACATATGGACTCTCACGGTACACTTGAACACTCAATGTATGTAAAAGGTGATTTCTTTATAGATGTTTTTGAGACACTCACCTATCTACGACTTATGAAAATGTGTCCGCAGTCTAATATGGTAAACAATTCAAAACGCAAGTCAAAGATCACAATGCACATAGAAAAGAAGCCGAAATATGAAGAAGGCTTTGTGAAATGGGTGAAAGGTGGACAAATAGTTATGGTTATGTGAAGTTTAGAATGAGCTAGCAACTGACCAATGATAAATGAATACTCAATCCAAATTTTCGATCAATTTCCCAGAAGACGAAGCCTAAAAGCAACAAATTGGCTTATTACACACGAAACACAAGGGTAAACTCCTTCTGAATATTGACTTGACATTTTGAGGAGATACTCACAGCTTCTTTTATTTCTTTTTTTTTTCGATTTCTCTTTTTTTTTTCATTTTTCTATTTCTTTCTTTTCTTTTCTTTTTCTTTTGAACATCACTTCTTGAATATTTTTCGTTCTCCAAATTCACTTTGTCATTAAGAAACAAAATCTTCTCAAAAGAGCACCCATACACCATAGTCTAGCTACTAGCTCAAAAGGTAGGCAGTTTTTGTTTGTAGCTATTATTTTGTGAAGCATTTGTATGAAGGGGCTTATTTTGAGGGGCAAATTAAAGTGAAAAAGGCTTCAAATCATAGTGAATCATGAATGCAATGCTTATAGAAATGAAATGAGAACCATACTTATGCGTTTTGACATGACACACATCACAAGGAGAACTACACACACCTAGATGAGACTGGTTATAGATGTACCAGTCTAAGGAGGTTCTACCTTACAATATATGTAACTTGCCAAATGTCAAGATCAAGCATACTCATCTATCGATTCATTCCATGTCTACTGTGTACAAGACTTCCCCATGTATGCAAAATTCAATGAATATTGAATCATTATATTTTGAAAGCTCTAAGTTTGGGAAATGTAACCTGATAGCATAGTAAACAAGCAAGCAAAGCATGAAAAGCATTCAATTGTGTTCAAAATTTAAAAATCTTCTCTCTAAAATCTTCTCTATCTTATTCAAAATTTGAAAAATATAACTAAAATGCAAAAAGGGAAAATGTAATCCCTCCCCCAAGCTAAACATCACATTGTCCTCAATGTGAGCACAAAAGCTAAATATGCAATGAGATGCTTAATGGGAAGAAAGGAAAAATGAAAGAAGAATGAAGTGTACTAGCCAGTGCGGACTCCCCCAAGCTAGCCTTTTGGACATGACAAGGAAGGTCTTTATAGATTCTTCAAAAACTCTTTCATCTGCAAAATAAATCCTAACAACGAAAAAGGGAATACAAAAATAAAAATGCAAAAATAAAAGGAACACGGGTTGCCTCCCGAGAAGCGCAATTTAAATGTCTTGCTAGACTCTTTATTAATGAAAATCATTCTTTGTGCCTTAAAAAGCATGTCAATGCCCTTAGAAGTCGATCATATACCTGCGCATGAGCTATACAAAAACATATGTAAGCAATTGACAAGATATAGGCATGAAATATTGAAGGTAAGAATTGATATATCTTATCATTGTGCGCATGACAAACTTCATAGATGACCACTGAACTGCTCCACTCGTCAGTGAGAGATGGAGTAAAATGTTTAAGATCATGGAACAAACAATTAGTTCCCAAAATATCGTTAGTGGACTTTAATTGGGGGTAGGGTAAATCAAAGGATTGGGAATCAAAAATGGGTGGTTGATCCCTCTTAATTTCAAGGCTAGGTTCACAAAACCCAGTATCACTTTCAAATAAATCTTGAATATCCTTAGCGAAGGGATTTTCAAAGAAATCTTATGACTCGATCGACCACTCTCCATTGGAGTCACAAATGGGCTTAACAACATCCTTGTCTAAAGTCTAGACTACCATATGGTTAATATCAATAATGGGGGTCTCAAAATTGTCAAATGGAACGACACTAGAGTGACTTTCAATAGAAAAGGTTGGACCATCATCATCGTCATCTATTAATTCATATGATTGGGGAGAATTAGACTCACATGGGGGACATGAAAAAGCACAGGACAAAATAGACTCACATGGGGGGGCTGAAAAAGCATAAGGAAAATTGATTGGCCTACAAATTTTAAACGTGGGTTCTTCCTTTTGCCCTTTGAGTATTTGAAGTTGAGCCCTGATTTCATTGATTTGCTCTTGGATTCTCAACTGCCGGTGCGTTTAATCCAGAGATTGGGATGCCATAAAGTCCAAGAAAATCCAAAGTTCCTTTCCTCTCATCTGATAAAAACTTCCAGCACTCAATTGCATAGCCAGGCTATGACACTTAATGAGCATTCCATGAAGCACGACATCTCTCATATAGGTCTAATCAAGGGTATACCCAAGAGAGATAATATGTCTACAATAGCTATAAAAGCGGTCGAGGTATTCATGGAAAGGCTCATTCTCACATTGTGGTGGTTGGAAATAGATAGTCATTGAGAAAAAATAAAGCAAACCCTTTGAAAGAAAATATTCCTATTACCTGAAAAGAGTCACTATACTACAACGAAAAGTTGAGAAGAATCGCAAGGAACAAGTGTTCCTCGACACAAAAGAAAAGAAAAAAGAAAATGACAAGGTAAAACTCTACTAATCACAAATAAACAAAACCGTGCTCCCCGGCAACGGCGCCAAAATTTGATCGGGTTGTCGCGTACCCTAATCAAAGATAAATAACCCAGAATAGGCTAACAACAAATAAATGCAGTTAGGGAAGTAAGGGGTCGATCTCGGGGAGACGGGAGATACTTGTGAATAGTTGTGGTTAGCACTCTACCTTGGACGATTGGCAAATGTTTGTCACTAATTACTAAATAATAACGATGCAATAAAGAAAAGAATCTAGGGAAGTAGGTTCACACATGTAGATTAACATATTGATGAAATTGGATTTAGGATATGCAAATAATTCATTGAGCGTTCGTAAGAATGGTGTGTTCATTACAATCATAGATCAGATGGTCTAGCAGGCTTTTAGTGCGATTTACTAGGTCTTAATCTACCATGTCATGCTTTGTCTATTCAATTCTCGTATGTCTACCTTGGAAAAGAATTCCATACTAGTCAAATAATTTTGGCCAAAAATCGATAACTATCGTTACAATCCAAACATGCATAGACACAACGTTTTAAAGGCACAATTTCTTTTATCCAATTAACATCTTTTAATCAATCTAACATGGCTATCCTACACCCTAGAACAAAGATTACTTATGCATGATTAACAATGAAAGGGAAACTAAGATTATAAAACTAAGAATGATAAACATGATAAAGGAAATACTAAAGGAAAATGAAACTATAATGTAAAGACGAGAATAAAGATTACCGAAAAGGATGAGCAAAGATTGAAATGGAATAAGAACTTGAATAGGAAATGCAAACCCGGAAACTTGAATTCCAATTACAACTAGAACAACTACAATTGAAGAAAACTTAGAACTAGACTAAACTAAACTAGAGAAAACTAAAACTAAACTTAAACTAAGAAAGAAGAAGAACTAAACTAAAGAGGAATGTAAGAAGAGAAGAGATGTTGTGTGAAGAGATGGATATGATATGAGGGCTAGAGCATCTATTTATAGTATTAGGGTTTCGTGGAGAAGAGGTCGGGCATTAAACACATAGGTCAAAAATAGGATGAAGGAGCCGCAATGCTCGAAGCAGCACACATACCCGATCGGGTACACACTTACCCGATCGGGTAAGTTGTCATCTAGAAGTATTTGACTAACGTTTCATCTTCCTTCGCTTTGACTTGACTTCCATCATCCCCCTTGACCTCTTGAGTCGGGTTTGTTGATAGGGTTTGATGTAAAGCGATGATTGCTTCCGCCTAATTGATTGATCTTCCGACAACTACGAAACCGTCTTTGCTTCTTCTCTCTTTCGAATTAGTGAACCTTCTTGAAATGCATTTCACTTGGTCAAGATTTCTTCTTCAAATCGTCGGGTTCTAGGCAAATGCTCGGGAATATAGAAAAAGGGCGTAGAAACGTCACTTTCCCTACAAAATAGGTTAGAACATAGGAATTTGCCTAGAAGACGATATTAGCTCATAAAGTGGCTTAACAAAGCACAAATGACATACAAAACCGAGCTAAATTGGGGGTTAAAACCATACAAATATTCACTTATCAATAAACTAACTAAAACGATAAAATAAACTATCTAATCAAATTGATATAGAGAATTAGAAATTCATGTCAAATGATTTAAAAGCTTTATTGATACCAATATTATAATTACTACGATTGTCTATGCCTTGTAGCGGTATATTCCTCTCGGATTCGTACCGACTTTTTAATGGGTCCTAACGTCCTTTCAGTCTGGTTAGGTCACTAAACCCCTATTGGCTGTACTAATTTCCATCCCAACTCTCGTTTCTAAGACGGAAATTGACTAATACAAACAATTGTTTATGGCCACTAAACAAAGTTATAGAATTTGACACAACCAAAGGAAGAAACAAACTAGATGGTTCTATTGGTATCGATTATTCTTTTAATTCATTTCAACTAGCAAATCATTTCAATATTTCAATTTTATTTATTATATCTACATAATGATAATCTTACACTACTAGATTTAATTTATGAGATTAAATAAATTAAGAGGAAAATGATAAGCAAAATTAAACTACGAAATAAAAGTACTAAAATGATTAAGGTGATCAATATTATATTAGTAATGATTCTAATGATGAATTTTATGATGATTATTATATGATTAGGCAAAATAAAATATGACATATTAAACGATATTTTGGTTTTAACTAGATTACTTTTATATGGATTTCCTACCAACAATAATATAAAAACAAGACTAATGAGATTATAGTTCATGGACATAATATGATGATGAGAACAATACAACTAAAATAAATACTATAAAGAGAAAACAATGATGTCGGAAATTGCGTAAATAAAGGATAGAAAATTACCGGGATTGAAGTACAATTATGTAAGAAAGAAAGCAAAGAACAAATATCCAACCCAATATAATGACAAATGCTTATAGAAACACTAGAGAAGTACTTGGAAATTGCTATAAAAATAGTCTAAGATTGCATAAACTATAAACTATAATCTAAAACTTATATGTAAAATATGTAATGTTGTGTTGTGTTATGATTGCATGCTCTCTTCCTCTCATGAGTTAGGCTTATATAGGGCTGCTTAGCTGCTGTGTTTCGTCCAAATTCATACCCTAGACAACCTAATAAAGCACTCCATTAAGGCTTGGGAGAAGAAGAGGCAAGAAGCGTTCATCAGCAGACATACCCGATCGGGTATGTTGTAAATCCGATCGGGTATGTAACCCTGATGGATCTTCTTTCGTCTCTTCCAATTTCTTCTTTGGGCACGGAATCCCATGCTTTGGTCTTGAACATTGCAGCACGTAATTGGGGTTGGGCTAGTCTTCCTTTGACTTGGGTTGATGTTTTCCTTTGAGAAGCAAAGTCAAAGTCCAAGATGAGTCCACTTAAGGACGGATGTAGCTGAATCGTAGTCAAATCGTGAAATTGCTATCATTGGTTCCTCGTAAACTTGTATTCTAGTGCCTTTGCTCCATAAAGTAAGAAAATATAGCAAAACCGCTTCATTTCCTATAAAACGAGACAAAGCACGCAAAAAAACTAGAATAGTAATATTAGCTCGTTAATCACTTAACAAAGTGCATAAATCATATAGAAATCGAGCTAAAACGGGGGATAAATTAGTACAAAATATCGCTTATCAAACTCCCCCAAGCTAAACCCTTGCTTGTCATCAAGCAAACATAACAATCATAACCAGGACAAGGACAAGGGTAGCAAACAATGATCAATCTATCATCCAAATCTCAAAAATAAGCTCTTAACAAGTAGATGTATCATAAACCCGAAACAACAAGGGCAAAGGAAAGTGCGAATCATGGTTGAGAGTTACATAACGGCGCAACATAGAAAGTATTCTTTGGACTTTTTCAGCTTTTGCATGATCTTATTGACTATGGACTCTTTCGATACACTCTTCACTCAAATTTTTGTGAAATAGGAAATATTAGTTCAAATTTGAAGTGACACTCTCCTATCTACAACTTATAAGAATGTGTCCGCAGTCTAGTATGGTAGAGAATCCAAATTCATTAAGTAAGACTAATCATGATCAAAATGTAATGTAAGAAGTCGAGAGAAAATAAAGAAGAGGCTTGGGAAGTTTGGGTAAGAAAGTGGACAAACGATTTTGGTCATGTGGGGCTTTAAGTCAAGCTAGTAATAACCAAATGTGTAGTGGAAACTCAATCCAAATCATACCAATTTCCATAAACAATAGTCAAAGCCAAAATCAACATATTGGCTTTTTAAACATGACAAATCAAGTTACGACTTCCCAAAATTTGGTGATTCTTTTCCTTTTCATTCATGGAAGCGTTTTTCCTCTTTTTTCTTTTTTTTTCTTTTGAGCTTTTTCTCTTTCATTTTTTCAAAGCTCTTTTTTTTTCTTTTTCTTTTCAAATTTTATTTCACTGAAAAACACGGGAATCAGCAATCCCGAGACAACAGGTTCACACTAAATGGTGGCATTATCAGAATATCGCAAAAGCACAGAACACCCCTACATATATAGTCAGTTACTAGCTCAACAAGTGTAGGCAAAAAAGTAATGTAGCTAGAAAGAAGGGTGTTTTTGGGCAATGCGAAATGTGAACAAGAGTGAATCGCTTCAAAATGTAGATCATGATAGTAATACTTATATAAAATGGAATAAAAACCATACTTATGCGTTTTGATATGACACAGACTATAAGGAGAAACTACTCACTCCTAAACTGGGATCGGGTTCAGATGTACCGACCACTAGAGGCTCTACCTTACAATATGAGTAGCTTGCCAAACTCAAGATCAAGCTTAATTAAGTCCAAATGCAACTTTCTACCTACTGTGTACAAGACATCGCCATGAATGCATAATTCCTCATAACATAGTGAAACATCAGCTTATAAAAACTATAAATTGAGAAATGTAAGATGAAAATGATCTTTTCTTTTTGTCTTTTTTTGATTAATTGATTTTTTTTTTCTTTTCAAAATGATAAAAACAAAAAAGGAAAAAAATAAACTAAAAATAAACTAATAAAATTAGAAGAAAATAAGCTAATGAGAAAAAGTAAAAATCTAAATGCAATCCTAAATGCAGTAAGTCCTAAATGCAAATCCTCCCCAAGCTAAAGCTTCACATTGTCCTCAATGTGCGTGCAATTATAATAGAAGCAAACCGAGAAACGGTTGATAGCACATAGAACAGAGAAACAAGATGAAATTCTAATGGGAAAAGGGGCTGAAAAGAAAACTAAAAATGCTAAAAATAAAAGAAAGAAAGAAAAGCTTACAAAATGTCTAGCCTCCCCCAAGCTAGTATAAACAAGGGAAGCTTGTTATCATCTCATCCCAAAGGCCACCATCTACGGCCTCTCCTCTCTGAAGGAGGCGGCTCGGATGCAGATCCAGAAGCATCTGTGTAGCAGGTATCATCTGCAGAATAATAACTACCAGTAGAAGCAACGATCACGGTAAGGTTGCTGGCTCCAAAGGACTAGTACTCATCTACTTGGTGACCACTAAAATCACCTCCATATCCTCCAAAACTCTCGACGCCATAGTCTGTGACACCCTCAAATTTGCGGAAAGAAAAAAAATAATTTAAATAAATAAAAGATGAGAATACGTTTCTAATAGGTTCACTTTAGTGAAAATCGGTACATTTTAAAACCGGAACCTACTATTAAATATATTCATCATAAGAAGGTGTCTTAAATAAAAAGGTTCATAACAAATACGGAAAATAATATTATACAATAAAAAGTATCTGAAACGGGAGACATATCTCCCGTATAAATACAGAAATAAAAGAGTGTATAATAATATACAATCTAAGAACCGAATATAGGTCCAAGGTAAATACTTCGCTCGCTAGCTCGTCAATGTACCCAAGTATGCATCACAAACCTGCCAACCGCATTAAATATAAACACGGAAGCCACAGTCAGTGGGGAGTAACTCCGAGTTCTCCCAGCCACGAAATGTCGAGTTTAATAAAACATGAATAACATAAAAGATGTATATGGAAAATACAAAACCTTAACATATATGATATGCTTTCATGTTATGAAACAATTAACTAACATATAACCTATCATATGAAGCTATCATGTGAATCCGATAATAAACTATAATACGAGGTAGGGAAGCTGGTATGCTAGCTCAGAGGTTACCGTTAACATGGCCATGATACACTCAAACCCTAATCACACATAATATCATGTGAATCAGTTAACAACCGGTAATCCAAACTCTATCAACCTTAGTCGGCTTGCATCTCACCTTCTAAGATTCATAGAATCATACAAACATGAAAGACCAATACTTCTATAAACAGGCATAAGTTCCTAGCACGGCCCATAGTCGATTGTAACTCGAGGCTATACCACAAGGTAGGAAAACATCCTAGTCCTAGACTTATCAGACCTAGCGACAACAGCTATTCCATTCCCCGTCCCATGACATAACCGTACATGAGAAACTCTACTAGGCGACCCCCTAAGCAGAGATGGCTAGTACTTAAGCTGGCTCCTTTCCCAAAGTGGAAACAATTAGGCAGCCATGCCCCCGGCTTGGTATCAAAAGGCCCAAGCCAGTGACACAAAAGTTATCAAGCAGTGAACTATATACTCGTTAAAGATAGTAAGGCCTATCAATGTCATGGTCCAAGCTACTCATTTAGAATTAGAATGGTCAAGACGCCATATACTCATAATTCTCTATGGGTACTTAGTCAACACGACATATATCATACAATCAAACAGTCACGAGAAAAACTTCCTATCATGTGACTAATTGCATATAAATCATATTCAAATATCATATCGCCTCATATCTACTAAGGCTAATTTATTAATTAAATACCACCTTACTTGAAGACAAATCCCCGACCCGAGTCCCGCGACGGGTCATCAGTCAAAACGGGGCTGACTAGATCTTAGTTTGACCAAACCCGTTTGGTCAAACCGGCTACAAACAGAGTCTTTATCACATAGACATAAAATCAACATATTCATTACATGTTATTTTATTAAAACTTCTAACAAGTGAATTATTAAATTTTACTAAAACCCGCTTGACTTAAAGGATATAAATTTAAACTACGATCTCGTATTATAACTTCTAACATGTGAGAAATAATAATTTTATGAAAAACCTTTTTAATTAAATATTTTACTTATTAACATTTCCCACTTGCTAAATATTACAAAACACGATAACATGGCAATAACTCAAAAACCGTCACAAGACCAAGGGAGGGACCCACGGGCTGATTTTGGGCCGGACCTAACATGGGCCTGGACTGGGCCCACGGCTGTTTTTGGGCTGTTTTGGGCTTTTTGATCGACTTTACTAAAAACCGTTTCCTAATATTTCCCGCATGCTTTAACATATTTAAAACCCGTCAAAACAACAACATAACAATCAAGTATCGACACAACACCCAAGGACCATACCCGGACCAAATCCAGACCGGCTGGACCGGCCTGAACCGGCCTGAACCGGCTGGTTTGGTCGGTTTTCCAGCCCCACCTCCGGCCACCCTACTCGGTCCAAAACCACCACCCCTCCAAATTAATTCTAACATGATTTTTATTAACAACATCCATTTTTAAACATCCAATTCAACCATCATTCATATAAAAATCATTATTATGAACAATCATCCAAATTCATCAAGAACACTAAACATATTAAAAATTCCATACAACATAAAAAATCATACTACTTATCATGTTACTACTAAAATCATAAGTAACAACAATATGAACTAAAACAAAAGATGAACCAAAAACAAAAGAAACAAAAGCTATGTAACATTAATTCGTCGAGTAACTCGGAATCGTTACCTTAGCTAGAAAATCAATTAGCACCCAAAATAAGA
>JAIUZE010014207.1:0-11382 GCA_022085475.1 Heliosperma pusillum | reverse complement strand
AAACCACCCGTTTTGTCCTACAAAAGTACCAATGTTCAAAATCCCCACCAACAAACTCAACAACCATTCATACCACACCAACAAAAGCCTTACAATCCACCTGGTTTTCAAAACCAGAGACCTTCATTCCAACCTAACTTCAGCCAACCATACCAAAATCAACACCAACCACCTCAAATTCAAGGCCAACGAAATGATTCTAGTTTGAGCAAAATTGAATCCATGCTTCTGCAAGTTGTTCAAAAACAGGATTCAATGTTTGCTCAATGTCAAATGAGTGATCAAGCTAAAGATGCTGCCATCAAGATGCTTGAAACTCAAATGGCCCAATTGGCTACCTCTATCACCCAAAGAAAACAAGGCCAACTCCCACCTCATGGTGAACAGCCGAGGGACACCGCAAATGCTATCACACTTAGGAGTGGTACCACTTATACGGAACCTCAGCAACCCAAAGAACCAACAGTTGAGCCTTCACCAGTAGAAAGCCAAAAAGAAACCCAACCATCCACCGCTAAGGAAGCGGAAGACAAATCTAAAAAGAAGGATGAACTTGAAAAGGAACCCATCAAAATTCAAGTTCCATTTCCCCAACGTTTGAGGAGAAATCATAAGGAAACCCAATTCGGTAAATTCATGGAAGTTGTCAAAAACCTCCAAGTAACGGTTTCCTTCACTGAATTAATCACTCAAATCCCTTCTTACACGAAATTTATGAAGGATATCTTAACAAAGAAGAGGACTCTGGATGATTTTGAAATCATCGCATTCACCGCCGAATGTAGTGCGTTATTGCAAAATAAGTCCCCTCCTAAGTTAAAGGATCATGGTAGTTTCTCTATACCTTGCACTATAGGCACCTACACGATTGATAAAGCTTTATGCGATCTAGGTGCTAGTGTGAGCGTTATGCTCTATTGCATATGCGAAAAATTGAATATGGGAATTCTGAAATGCACAAGTATCATTCTGCAAATGGCAGATTGTTCTCTAAAACAACCTATGGGAGTTTTAGAAGATGTACCTGTTAGAGTAGGGAAGTTTTTCATTCCAGTCGATTTTATAGTGTTAGATATGGCAGAAGATTCGCAAATCCCTATCATTCTAGGAAGGCCATTTCTACACACTGCGAGAGCAGTAATCGATGTCAAGAATGGAAAATTGACATTAGAGGTAGGTGACGATAAAGTCACCTATAACTTAAACAGTGCAATGAAGAGCCCTATGCTTGAAGAACCTTGCTGTTTTCTTGACATTGTCGACTCAATCGTTGATGAATCTCTGTACCCATCAATAATTGGGGATCTTTTAGAAGCAATTTTATTGTTAGAGGATATCTCTGAGAACGATAATTTTGAGATCAGTGAGCTGGAAAGGGACTTCACTGGTAAAGAGATACCGTCTGAAGAAGTTGAGGAGTTCATAAGCTTAATTGATGCTCCTGCCAAGGCAGAAGTACATAAACATGAGCTTAAACCTCTTCCCTCAAATCTAAAATATGCTTTTTTAGATGAGTCTGAATATTGCCCGGTCATAGTGAGTGCTCTTCTAGATGAAAATCAATTAGACTTACTATTGACTGTTTTGAGGAAACATAAAAAGGCAATAGGCTATAAACTTGAAGACCTCACAGGCATAAGCCCTGACTTCTGCATGCATAGAATTAACTTAGAAGAAGGCCAAAGACCTTGTGTTCAAGGTCAACGCCGTCTTAATCACAACATGCAAGAGGTAGTTAAAACGGAAGTTCTGAAATTGCTAGATGCTGGCATAATCTATGCAATTTCTGACTCAAAATGGGTTAGCCCTGTCCAAGTTGTTCCCAAGAAAGGAGGAACAACAGTAGTCAAGAATGAGAAGAATGAGCTCATCCCCACTAGGATTGTGACGGGATGGCGTATGTGCATTGACTACAGGAAGTTGAATCAATCAACTAGAAAAGATCACTATCATCTGCCCTTCATTGATCAAATGTTAGAGAGGTTAGCTTGCCACAAATATTTATGTTATTTAGATGGTTACTCAGGATTTTTCTAAATTCCTATCCACCCTGAGGACCAAGAGAAAACCACCTTCACCTGTCCCTATGGCACTTTTGCTTATCGCCGAATGCCATTTGGCTTGTGCAATGCACCTGCAACTTTCCAGCGTTGCATGACTAGTATGTTTTATGATTTTGTTGAGACTATCATGGAAGTATTTATGGACGACTTTAGCGTCTATGGCATTTCCTTCGATAATTGTTTGACAAATCTGTCTAAGGTGCTAAAACGCTGTGAAGAAGTCGACCTTGTTCTCAACTGGGAAAAGTGTCACTTCATGGTAAACGAAGGTGTAGTTTTAGGACACATCATTTCTGAAAGAGGTATTGAAGTGGATCAAGCTAAGATCCAAGTTATTGAGCAACTGCCACCACCTGCTAATGTAAAATGAATCAGGAGTTTCCTTGGCCACGCCGGTTTCTACCGACGGTTTATTAAAGATTTTTCTAAAATAGCCAAACCCCTGACTGAGCTCCTTTTTAAGGATGCGCCTTTTAATTTCACGAAGGAATGCCTTGAGGCATTCAACAAAATCAAACGCGCTCTAATCACCGCACCTATAATCTAGTCACCTGATTGGAATCTTCCATTTGAGCTTATGTGCGATGCGAGAGATTACGCCGTTGAAGTTGTTTTGGGGCAACGAAAGGAAAAATTCCTTCATGCTATTTACTATGCTAGTAAAACGTTAGATCCTGCCCAAATCAACTATGCCACTACTGAAAAAGAACTTCTTGCCATTGTCTATGCCTTAGACAAATTCCGTTCTTACCTTATAGGATCGAAAGTCATTGTTTACACTGACCACGCTGCTTTGAAATATCTGCTTTCAAAGAAAGAGGCAAAACCTCGGCTTATCCGATGGATTTTACTCCTTCAAGAATTTGATCTAGAGATCCTGGATAAGAAAGGAGCAGAAAATGTAGTCGCTGACCATCTTTCAAGGATAAGAGTAACTGAAATAGGATTGCCAACATCAATTAATGATTCGTTTGCTGATGATTCATTAATGGCAATTGCTGACTCTTCTCCTTGGTATGCTGATATGGCCAACTTTCTCGTCAGTCGACAGCTACCTTCTGACCTTTCTTATAACCAAAGGAAGCAATTTTTGCATGATGCAAAATTCTTCGTTTGGGATGATCCTTATCTTTTCAAGCAGTGCTCTGATGGTCTTTATAGACGATGTATCCCTCAGTGGGAAGTTAAAGGAGTTTTAGAAGGATGCCACTCATCTGCTTATGGTGGTCATCATGGTCCGTCCAAGACCGTAGCCAAAGTCTTACAATCCGGGTTTTTCTGGCCCTCGATGTTTAAAGATTCAAAAGATTTTGTTATGGCTTGTGACACTTGTCAACGAATGGGTCAAATATCCAAGAGACATGAGATGCCTCAAAATGGCATCTTAGAAGTTGAAATATTTGATGTCTGGGGTATTGACTATCAAGGACCATTCCCTTCTTCTAACAGGAATCGTTACATCTTAGTCGCTGTTGACTATGTTTCCAAGTGGGTAAAAGCAATCGCCACTCGCACTAATGATGCTAGATCTGTGATACAACTATTTAAGAAGACCATCTTTCCACGTTTTGGTGTACCCAGAGCCGTGATTAGTGATCGAGGAACTCATTTTGGAGAGAAGCAGTTAGATACTCTGCTTGCTAAATATGGTGTGTATCATAGACGAGGATTAGCCTACCATCCCCAGACCAGCGGTCAAGTAGAAGTCTCAAATAGAGAGTTGAAAACAATTCTTCAGAAAGTAGTCTCAAGATCTAGAACTGATTGGAGTAATAAGCTCGATGACACCTTATGGGCTTATCGCACAGCTTTCAAAACCCCGATTGGAACATCTCCTTATCGATTGGTTTATGGAAAGGCCTATCATCTTCCTGTCGAGTTAGAGTATAAAGCTTACTGGGCTATCAAAGAACTAAATTTAGACACTAAGCTTAGCGCCGATAGGAGACTCTTGCAACTCAATGAGCTAGAGGAATTTCGTTTGCAAGCCTATGAGAATTCTAGGATCTATAAGGAGAAAACGAAGCGTTGGCACGACAAGAGGATAATTAAGAAAGAATTTAATGTCGGTGACCAAGTACTTCTTTTCAACTCCCGTCTGAAAATCTTTCCGGGAAAACTTCGATCACGATGGTCTGGACCATTCACTGTCACATATGTGAGCAAGTACGGCTATGTGGAACTCATGACTAGCAATGGTGAGAAATTCAAAGTTAATGGACACAGACTGAAACTCTATTATAGCAATTCTATCATCGGATGTTTAGATATTGTCTATACGGAGCGTCCATCCTCAACCCAATGATTTTATAGAAAAATTCGTCGAGCAAGACGTTAAACAAGCGCTTCTCGGGAGGCAACCCGTGTTTTCCCTTTTTGCATTTTTATTTTTGTTTTTTCCCTTTTACGTTGTTTTGTTAGATTTCTTTGCAGATGAAAGAGTTTTTGAAGAATCCTTGACGACCTTCCTTGTCAAAAGTCCAAAAGACTAGCTTGGGGGAGTCCGCACTAACTAGTAAGCTTCATTCTTCTTTCATTTTTTTCCTTTCTTCCCATTAAGCGTCTCATTGCATATTTAGCTTTTGTGCTCACATTGAGGACAATGTGATGTTTAGCTTGGGGGAGGGATTGCATATTTCCCATTTTGTATTTTAGCTATATTTTTCAAATTTTGAATAAAAGAAAGAGAAGATTTTTGAGAAAATTTAAAAAATTTTGAACACAATTGAATGCTTTTCATGCTTTGCTTGCTTGTTTACTATGCTATCATGTTATATTTCCCAAACTTAGAGCTTTCAAAAGATAATGATTCAATATTTATTGAATTTTGCATACATGGAGAAGTCTTGTACACAGTAGGCATGGAACGAATCTATAGATGAGTACGCTTGATCTTGACATTTGGCAAACTACATATATTGTAAGGTAGAACCTCCTTAGACTGGTACATCCATACCCAGTATCATCTAGGTGTGTGTAGTTCTCCTTGTGATGTGTGTCATGTCAAAACGCATAAGTATGGTTCTCATTTCATTTCTATAAGCATTGCATTCATGATTCACTAAGATTTGAAGCCTTTTTCACTTTAATTTGCCCTTCAAAAATTAGCTCCTTCATACAAGTGCTTTACAAAATAATAGCTACGGATAAAAAAACTGCCTACCTTTTGAGCTAGTAGCTAGACTATGGTGTGTGGGTGCTATTTTGAGAAGATTTGCTCTTATCTGTCAAAGTGAATTGGGAAAACGAAAAGTTCAAGAAGTGAAGTTGTGTTCAGAAAAGAAAAAATGAAAAAAGGAGAATCGAAAAAATCGAAAAAGAAAAAAAGAGAAAGAAAAGTAATAAAACAAGAAGTTCTGAGTACCTCCTAAAAAAAAAAAAAAAAAGTCAATATATAGAAGGAGTTCACTCTTGTGTTTCGTGTGGAAAAAGCCAAATTGTTACTTCTGGCTTCATCATTTGTCTTGTGGAAATTCATCGAAAGTCTGGATTGGGTATTCATTTATCATTGGTTAGTTGCTAGCTCACTATAACCTTCACATGACCATAACTATTTGTCCACCTTTCACCCATTTCCCAAAGCCTTCTTCTCATATTTTTTATTCGGCTTCTTTTCTATGTGCATTGTGATCTTTGACTTGTGTTTTGAATTGTTTACCATATTAGACTGCGGACACATTTTCATGAGTCTTAGATCGGTGAGTGTCTCAAACATTTACACATAAAGAAATCACCTTTTACATACATTGAGTGTTCGAGTGTGCCGTGAGAGTCCATTTGTCAAAAAGATCATGCAAGAGCCGAAATTCTGTAGTGAAATTCTTTGTGCTACGCCGTTATGTAAATCTCAGCCATGTTTATGTATCATTCTTGCCCACGTTGTTTTTGGGTTATGATTCATTATGTTTTCAAAGTTTTACGTTGAGATTTGTTTCTTGATGGTGTAGTAGCCAATGCTTGCAACCCTTGTCCTGGTATTGTTTGTTATGTTTGCTTGAGGACAAGCAAAGGTTTAGATTGGGGGAGTTTGATAAGTGAATATTTGTATGGTTTTAACCCCCAATTTAGCTCGGTTTTGTATGTCATTTGTGCTTTGTTAAGCCACTTTATGAGCTAATATCGTCTTCTAGGCGAATTCCTATGTTCTAACATGTTTTGTAGGGAAAGTGACGTTTCTACGCCCTTTTTCTATATTTCCGAGCATTTGCCTAGAACCCGACGATTTGAAGATGCAAGCTTGACCGTGTGTAAGGCATTTCGAGAAGGTTCACTAACTTAAGGGGGAGAAGAAGCAAAGACGGTTTCTTAGTTGTCGGAAGACCAATCAATTAGACGGGAGAATTCATCGCTTTACATCATGTCCAAGCAACAAACCCGATTGTAGAGTCAAGGGGGATGTTGTAAGTCAAGTCAAAGCGAAGGAAGTTGAAGAGTTAGTCAAGAGCTTCCAGAAGACGACTTACCCGATCGGGTATTCCTGCTGCTCAGTGCATTGCGGCTCCTTCTTCCTAAATTTGCCCTATGTATTTATTACCCGACCTCTTCTCCACGAAACCCTAATACTATAAATAGATGTGCCAAGCCCCTCATATCATCCATCCATATATCCATGAAATAATCCATCATACACTTTCTTACACAATCTTGTCTTATATTCCTTTTTAGCTTTAGTCTTTTTAGTTTAGATTCTCTTCTATTTTTGTCTTTTGTTCAAGTTTACTTTCGTCTATTTCATATCAAAACATTAGCTTAGTTCAAATAGAATTTCAACCTTCTGTATCTACTTTGTTGGGTTCAAGGGTTGTAATTCAAGATACGATATTTCTATGCGAGGGATTTCTGTTATTATTATCACTTTCATCGTTGATCATCACCTAGGTATTCCTAATTTATCCTTTGTTTATCATTCTTTATTGCTTTCCATTTTTTTGTTATTTTCCATTCGTATCATTTAGATTCGTTTTTACGTTGTTATAATCATAGTTTCATTTCTTGGATTGTCATATAGTGTCGTTACTATCGCCACATAGAGAGTCTAAATTATTGTCAAATTCAACTAAATATGTCTACCTTAACTTTCATTGTTAATATCAACATAATCATGAGTGAGTAGTCACCTTTCTAGGGTGTAGGGTAGCCATGTTAGATTGATTAAAATATGATAATTGGATAAAGGAAATTGTGCTTTTAAAACATTGTGTCTATGCATGTTTGGACTTTAACGATAGTTGACGATTCTTGATCACAATCATTGACTAGGATGGAATTCTTTTCCAAGGTAGATATACAGGAATTGAATAGACAAAGCGTGACATAGTGGATTAAGACCTAGTAAATCGCACTAAAAGCCTGCTAGACCATCTGATCTATGATTGTAATGAACACACCATTCTTACGAATGCTCAATGAATTATTTGCTTATCCTAAATCCAATTTCATTAATATGTCAATCTACATGTGTGAACCTATTTCCCCTAGATGCTTCTCATTATTGTTAATTTATTATCTGCTTTATCGTTTCCATTTCAGTTTGTTTTGTTTTTACTTATGTTCTTTATTAGTTTAGACATCACCAAATCCAAAACCCAGAAAATCATTAGATAAAACTCAATTGTGAGACGATTCACAATCCATAGGAAACACCATCTCCCTGAGGATCGACCCCTACTTCCCTAATTTCATTAATTTGTTATTAGCCTAGTCTGGGTAATTTATCTTTGTTTCGGGCTTGCGACAGGCCTGCCCAAAAATTTAGGCTTGAATTAGTCTTATTTTGAGTTTTTCCCTTGCCCTTGTTGATTGTGTAGCTAGGATTGGTAAAATTTTTCTGAGTAAGGCATAAGAATTCAACAAACACTAAGCTTTTGAGGTGTTGAGATTGTTGCACACCAAGTGTTTGTTGAATTGCTTGTTTGAGTGAAAAACTTCTTTGAGTGTTTGCTTGTTGTTGTGTTGTATTTGTGCAGAAAATGGCTCCTAAAATCTCCAAGTTGTTCGGGAAGGGAAAGAATAAGAGGGCCGCGGTGAGTGAGCCCGACACTGATGTTGAAGCGGTGTTCATGGGTTATGAGAGGTTGAGTGCTCAACATAAAAAAATCTGGGACAAACTTACCGCACCCCGACAACAACCCCTCATAACCACAAAATTCTTTTCCCCAAGCACCCTCCATGACTTGGGCATGTTCGACTTGGCAAGGGATATGCTAGCTAAAGTAGGGCTAGAAGCTTATCTCGAACCGGACTCTTGGGATGACACCTATAAGAGTTTCGCGTACTTGTTTCTAGCTACCTTGTCCGAGTTGGACGTACCCGAGGGTAATGAAAGAGCCTACCGCTTCCGCCTCAACAAAAATTGGCACAACGCCCCAATCTCCGAAATTCGCCAAATCCTAAAAATCACCAAATACCCCGAAGAGATTAAATGCCCCAAAGGGGAAATGCACATCATGTGGAGCAATATTACGGGTTGTAACACCGCATCTAAGGATGCCAAACTCTCCACAATCACCCACCCCGTGCTTAGACTCATAACCCGGTTCCTTACCACCATTTTTAACTCCGCGGGAGAGCCTGCTTAAATACCGGAGACCATCCGGTTGTGTTTGTGGACTATGCTCCCGAGAGGGGTGGGGGTACCGGATTGGGCAGACTTGTTCATTAGAGCCTGTATTAAGCATCGCCAAAAATCTACTAAAGCAAGTATCCACCTTTGGGGGGTGATTACCTTTTTGGTGCAACACTATTGGGGGGGATTGATGAGGAGCAAGAGGTCAACTCTTGTAAGGGTTTGACAAGGTACAACCACTTTGGGCTAGAGGAGGTACACATGTTCAAAACTAGCAAAGTGGAACCTTTGAGAGGACTTTAGTTGGGGAGTGATGACCTTAGCTATATGAAGATGCCTCGACCTTCAAACAACCCTTTACCTAGGGGGGCCAAAATCAGAGGATTTCTTTTGCCCTAGGGAAGAGAGTTTGGGGGAGAGTAGTAGTGATGTAACACCCGGAAATGTACCCTATTTTTCTAGTGAAAATATTTTACGGATACCTTTCAGCAAATTTAAGTTTTAATTTAGAATTTTATGTTCCGAGTCGAATTTAGAATTTCCGAGTTCGTATTTGGAATTTCCGCGAGATTCCATGAGAATCCCGTCTTAAGGCGAGTTTGACTTTTGTTGACTTTTTTCCATAAATATCTCATACTCCCTTAATCTATTTCATTCAACACAAACCAAAACCCTTACTTCTTCCTTAAGCAAATATCAAAAACCCTTGCCTCCAATTTTGATCCATCTTTGAATCACCGTATCTCCTTCGTTTCTTATTGGAATTCACGTAAGTTCGTCACATTCTTCCCCTCTTACCTTCCTCTATCCGTATTGGTAATAAAATTACCGTCTTTCTCGCTTTTTAAAATATCCGCCTTTCTCAAGGTGAATGATATTCATCTTTTATTATCTAATTGTATGTAGGTGGAGACTAGGAAGGTTTAGAATCGATTAAAGACGCGTAAAGGTAACGGTGAAGGGTTACTCGATATCATTTACGTGTTTTATATGATTTCTATGTTAGAATTTGTATTTATAATATGATTAGTAAGCTTAGGAATTGAGTAATTGTTGATGATTGTTGTTAGTTGATGATTGTTGATGATGATTATTGATTGTTGATAGTTGATAAAAGTTAAATATAAGAATTGAAAATGATTGAACTTGTGCATGTTGTTCTCGGGTAGGAAGTAGTCCTGGCCGAAGGACCGGCTGCCGGTTCAGTGGCCGGCTGGGAATTCACTGCACCGACCCTTTTTCGTAGAATGATCATATCTCCTTCATTACTTGCTTGTTTTGGGCTTGTGAGCATTCGTTGGAACCGTAAGAGGATAAGCTATCACCTCGACGAATTTCTGCATTTGCATATCTAGAACTCTAGTTATGACCGTTTGAAGTGGACCCTTGTTTTAGTTAGTTTTCAAACTTGCGTTTTGTGTGTAGTTGTGCTCCGAGCCGTGGTACCGGCCGCCTCCCTCCACACCGGCCTGGAACACGGCTGTGTTTTCCTACTATAATTTCTAAAACTTGTAATTTATAATAGTTCGCATGATTCGTTTATCGTATAATTTTACGTAGTGACTTATAATATTCATGTTTTGGATATATGATATTTCATTCGCTTGTATCACATGTTTTGTTACGGTTTTTGCTATGTCCCCATTTGAGTCGGTTTTTACAAATGATACGGTTTGAGCACTATTGATCTTGTGCTTTGTACTCTCATTCCCTTGGCTACCTTCCCGTTCGTAAGGCTGGAATGTCGGAACGGAGAGGTATCCTACTGCTTAATGCATGTGAAGTGGGCATACGACGACGTTGTTGGGAGTTGAACGTTATGCGTTGTTCGACCCGGCCGTCAAATGTTGTGTACTTGCGAGGTGGTGTTATTTGAATGTAGCGTACCGCTTGTTATGAGGCTTGAGCTCTTTTCCGCCTCTTTCGTGAATTGATCTACCGAATTTGGGGTACTCGGCGTCTAGTGTAAGACCGAGTCTTGGATGCAAAACGTTCTTTATCGGCATGCGGATCGGAACATGATTTATTCCGAGAGTTGGGCAAGGTTTAGATAGGACCGGCTATTTATATCGTCTCCTACGGAGGAAATTAGTGCACATACGAAATGTGATCGGTTGTTAGCGTTCAGGGGAAATGTTTATCTCGTGGATGCTGTTAATCATTCACTGCCAGGTACCGTATGCTGTGCGTTTAATTTTACCGTGCGAAGATGGGAGAGGATGTCGTCTTTGATCGTCGTCTGGAATGCTGTTGATTTCATCGATATTATTCATGGTCATTGCATGACTTGGCATCGTCAATGTATGGGTATGTTTGAATGGATGATAATATGATGGATTTATTGTGATCATCGCATGACTTGGCATGGTTTGTTGTCGAGTCTCAATCTTATCAAACTTATACCGCTAACGGTGAGATGCAAGCCCTAGTGAGCGTATTCGGTTGCCTAAGAGTGTCTTCCCCGAGTCTTTGAATAACATGATGGATTCGGATTTGTAGTCCATATGCTCTTATCATTATTTATCGAATTGCTATTGATCCTTATCGTATCTACATGTAATTCATATATGCATGATTTTACTTTTGTATTCCCTTATATGTACGTTTAATGTGATATGGCTGGGAGAACCCGGAGTTACTCCCCACTGATTGTGGCGTTCATGTTTTTCATGAATGAACAGGTTGCTTGCATGGATTGCTTTTTGCTTATGCTATTTTGGGTTCGGGTGTGAGCTAGCGGGCGTTGTCCCTGGA
>JAIUZE010014206.1:0-28071 GCA_022085475.1 Heliosperma pusillum | reverse complement strand
CATAATCATGATTTTTGTATGAATGATGGTTAAATTGGTGGTTAAAATGGATGTTTGTTAATTAAAACATGTTAGAAATAATTTGGGGTTGTTTGTTGGTGGGGCCGTGTAAGGTGGCTGGAAAACCGACCCAAACCAGGCCGGTTCAGGCCGGTTCAGGCCCGGTCCAGGCCGGTCTGGGTTGGTTCGTGTATTGGCCTTTGGGCTTGAGTCGATACTTGATTGTTTTGTTGTTGTTTTGAAGGGTTTTAAATATGTTAAGCATGCGGGAAATATTAAGAAACGGTTTTTAGAAAAGTCGACCAAAACAGCCCAAACCAGGCCCGTGGGCCCAGTCCAGGCCCGGTTCTTTCTCGGCCCAAAACAGCCCGTGAGCCCTCTTTAGACTTGTGACGGTTTTTGAGTTTATCGTTATTATTATATCGTGTTATGTAATATTTAGCAAGTGGGAAATTTTAATAAGTAAATTATTTAATTAAAAGGTTTTTCATAATATTAATATTTCTCACATGTTAGAAATTATAACATAAGATTTTAGTTTAATTTGATATCCTTTAAGTCAAGCGGGTTTGTTAAGAATTAATAATTCATATGTTAGAAATTAGAATGAAATAGCATGAAATGATTATGATATTCTTATGTTCAAGCCTAAATGGCTAAGACTCTGTTTCTAGCCGGTTTGACCAAACGGGTTTGGTCAAACTAAGATCTAGTCAGCCCCGTTTTGACTGATGACCCGTCGCGGGACTCGGGTCGGGGATTTGTCTTCAAGTAAGGTTTTATTTAATGAATGAATGAGCCTTAGTAGATGTGAGGCAATATGATATTTGAATATTGTTGGAGCAAGTGTCCTCCACAATAGTGCATTTATCTTATAAATCTCATTTTGGAATATTAGTGGGATGACTAGTATTTTGATACTCCACGTCAGTTGATTAACGTAAATCGATAACGGTCAGCTGACTAGAGTTAGACGTTATTGTTGTATGACGGCGGTAATCAACTGACCTCTTTCGGTCACACCTATAGGATGAGACCCAAACAGAAATCTAATTATTTGTATACGATACATATTAATTAGTACTTTATATATATATTTGATATATGTTTAGTTACTAGAGTTAATTATTGGAAATTGAGTTACGAACTCATTCCGGATAAGTTTATTAGTCAATTATACGATAATTGACTGAATAAATTTTACGTCTTATTTTAATACGATTAAATAAGATTTAATTTAATGATTAATAGTTAATTCATTAAATTAGTTGAGGTTATGCATTTACTTTGAGGTAGAGGTGATTAGTTAATTATATTTACAAGGAGTTGTAAAATAATCTAACTAGACATTGTGGGACCCATTATATATTGATATAATGATATAATATCACTTAAAAGTTAAGTGTATATTATTTATTAATTTGAGTCATATAATTGTTATATGATCAAATTAACCCTTAATTATACAACATAACTAAACATATGATTATAAGTATTTGTGGGACAAATATCAAAAATCAAAATGGACCATATGTCACTAGTGGAGGCCGGATTATTGTAGTGTACAACATGATGATTGTTGTTGCTTGTTTTACACTACAACATGTGATCATGTCATGTTTATGACACATGATCTTAGTCTTATTCACTACTACACTCAAATTAATTGCATGGGATTATTTTAAGCAAAATAAGAGGCCACATAGGGCTCTCTTGGCCGGACCATAGTGTCCTTATAAGGACAACTTTGTTGTTCATTTTGCTTGCTTGTTCATTCTTGTTTTTGAATGCTTATCTCACTAAAATCCTCATCTCTCTAAAAATCTCTCAAATACTAATATTTTCCTATTACTAGAGTAGTAATAAAATCTAATATTAGTTCATCTTTTCACTTGTGTTTTCTAGTCAAAAACTAAGTGATAAGTTTGGGTTCTCTCTTGGGTGCATCTAAAAGGAGGTCTTCTAGTTTGAAGATTACAAGGAGGATCATCTATTCCTTTCTCGCACAAGAACAACAAGAAAGGTGTTTCTTGTTGTGCCCATATAAAACGAAATTTCCCAATGTAAGGAAATTTCTTCTTACTTTTTATTATGCATTTTAATTTGCATGCATGTTACATAGATCTTTATTAAACACTAAATTAACAAGTAATTTAGTAACTAATGAGAGGAGTCTAATTAGGGTCTATGAACTTTCAAATATGTTTATATGCAATTAGTCAATGATCGGAAGTTTTCCCGTGACGTTAATTGTATGATATAGTCGTGTTGACTAAGTACCCATAGCAGAATTAGAGTAATGGCGTCTGACAATTCTAATTTAAATGAGTATTCTTGACAACCATGGACATGTGAAGGCCTTAATCTTTAATGAGTAGAGTTCATGGTTAATAGCTTGGTGTCCCGGTTGGGGGGTTTTATCCAAGTCGGGGCATGGCGCCTAATTGCTTCCACTTTGGGAATGGAGCCAGCTTAAGTACTAGCCAACTCTGCTTAGGGGGTCGCCTAGTAGAGATTCTCATGTACTTTTGGTCATGGGACGGGGAATGGAATAGCTGTTGTCGCTAGGTCTGATAAGTCTAGGACTAGGATGTTTTCCTACCTTGTGGTATAGCCTCGAGTTACAGAAGTCGACTATTGACTGTACTAAGAACTTATGCCTGTTTCTAGACGTATTGGTCTTTCATGTTTGATGATTCTATGAATCTTAGAAGGTGAGATGCAAGCCGGATAAGGTTGATAGAGTTTGGATTACCGGTTGTTAACTGATTCACATGATTACGTGTTGATTAGGGTTTGAGTGTATCACGGCCATGTTTCAAAGAGGAACCTCTGAGCTAGCATACCAGCTTCCCTACCTCGAGTTATAGATTAATAACGGTTTCACATGATAGCTTTCATATGCTAGGTTATATGTTAGTTAATTGTTCATAACTTTGAAAAGCATATAGTATATGTTAGGTTTTGTATTTGTAATATACATCTCTTTATGTTATTCATGATTTTATTAAACTCGACATTTCGTGGCTGGGAGAACTCGGAGTTACCCCCACTGACTGTGGATCCGTGTTTATATTTAATGCCTGGTGGCAGGTTTGTGTGCATATTGGGTATCATTGCGAGCTAGCGAGTGAAGTATTACCTTGGACCTATATTCGGTTCTTAGGATTTATTTATACACTCTTTTATTTCCGTATTTATACGGGAGATATGTCTCCCGTTTTGGATACTTCTTATGTATAATATTATTTCCTTTTTTGTTATGAACCTTTTTCTTTAAGACACCTTTGTTATGATGAATATATTTAATAGTAGGTTCCAGTTTTAAAATTTACCGATTTTCACTAAAGTGAACCTATTAGAAACGTATTCTCATCTTGTATTTATTAAATTACTTGTTTGTCTTTCCGCAAATTTGAGGGTGTCACATTTTTTATGCAAGTGTCAAGTTGTAGTACTATATTTAGTTACCGTTATTTTAAGACTTATCACTTCATAATTAATAATTTTTAATTATTATTTTTATTTCACTTAGTTTTTGTCATTGTGTTAATTAATCCCACATCGACAGTGTTTCCGCCACTATTTCGCATTAGAATTTTTAGGGGTCTTCAATAGGGTAAACTGATATTATATACATCAAGGTGCGAGAATAGTAAAAGTAGCAATATTAGCATTTGAAAAAGTTAAAGTTATGGTGATAAGAACAGGATTAGTAATGAAAGTAACGTTAGTAAAAACAAGAGACTGGAGTTGTCTCTTTATCTAAATATATTCCTAATTCATAAAATAAAATTTTTAAAGATAAATTTATGGAAGGTAGAACGTCACTCCAAAATTACTAATTTCACTCATGTTTGTGAGATGGTTAATAGTTATATGCCCTTACACTTAACTTATAATGTTGTGTCATTAACGAAAAATATAGTAGCATTATCATTTCCTTAAATTTAGGTTATCCGGACAAGACTGGACATCATAACTAGTATGTTGTAGACCTGGCAAACGGGTCAGTCGGGTCGGGTTTGGGCCAGTCTGCTTCGGGTCGGGTCAATTCGGGTTTGTCAATTTATCGGGTTAGTTCGGGTCGGGTCCTTTTGGGTTTCAGCTCAGTTTTGGGGTTGTTGGTCGGGTAATTTTCTGGTTAACGGGTCAGGTTATTTCGGGTCGGGTCATTTTTGTGTCAATAGTTTTTTCAGGTCGGGTTAGTTTGGGTCGGCTTCTAAGAGATCCTAATTTTGCCACGTGTCATAATATAATGTTCAAGAAAACCTTTTTTATGTTATTTTACATAAGTGTTTTAATATATGTTCAATATTAGTCCGGTCAAACTAATGTAATAATATTAAATATGACATCAAATTACCTTGTTCGGGTCACTTTGGATCATTTAAATTGGCTCACGTTTGGGTCGGTTAGCTTCGAGTCGAGTGGTTTCGGTTCTGGTTGTTTCGGGACGGGTCAGTCTCGGGTCTACTAAACTCGGGTCAAGTTCGGGTCCTGTCGGATTAGTTCATGTTTCGGGTTATATTCGGGTATTATAACTCGGCTTAGTTCCGGATTTTGGGTCACCCTTTTCGGGTCAGGCCATTTGAATTAGGTTACTTTTGCCAGGTCTAGTACTATGATGTTCAACTAATTACCGTATTTTATATCAAGACAACTAATTACCTTATCTAATTACCTACTAACATCAATGATGAAAACACCACTCGCTCCAACACCTTCTGTAATGCTCACCCCCATTATCTTAATCTTTCACTTATGCTAGCAAGGTGTACGTATTTGATAGGGTAGAATTTTTAATTACTTTGTATTGCTTCCTCTTTTTTAAAGGCAGCTAATCTTCTTGCTAAGTATTCCTTTTTATTTGAGTACAAGATAAACATTCCTTGCTTGCACGATTAACTTTACAACAAGAATAACTATGACATATATTAACATTTTAAAGGACTAACTTTAAGGTCATGATGGTTTCCTGAATTTGAAACACTTAACCAGCGATGATTTGCCAGAAGGATTTCATGTAGCTAGTCACCCAACTAGAGCTTGACTTCCACGTTTTCTGTAAATATGTTTCCTTTTACCTTCGACAATTCTTTTAGCTTAATATTTAAAACGATTTCATATACAATTGTTATAGTAAAATCTATGTTTATTAGCTTAAATACATCTATAAAAATTGTCGTTGGTGGTTCTTATAAGTGATTATTTATAAGTTGAGTAAATACAATTGTCTTTTAACTTGCGATTTTATATTTAAAAACAGTTTTACACATTTGTTGTTTTGTGGCTATAGAATATAATTTTCACTCTTTAATTACATTGTTCCCTGGATCATTTATCAATCAAAACATATTTAAACCTATTAAATGATTTGGACGGAAGGGTATTGTTAATATTTTTCGCGCCATAATATGGATCAAGCAGAACTTGAGTCATTGCAAGTTTGGTAAAATATGGTTAAAATGAAAGTTAAATCAATTGATCAATACTGTTTTCTTAAAAATTATATTTTATCATAGTAGTAGTTTTAAACTCGTGCAAAAAATGCACGGGTTGCAATAACACGTGTTTTCAGTGATACATAGAGCATATAAATAAGGGTTATTAAGTATTTAAACTCGTGGCAATATAAATAATCCCAACTAATTTGACGTATGTATAACTGAAGTCACTAAATGCTACGGATTATTTATGAATAACTCACGACGATTTCTTAGGAATAAACGATACTTCGCATACATATAATTAGGGTTATGCTCTTTCATGGTCAAGTTTTACTCAATCATTGACAAAATTTACTATTTTACCTCTCCAATTTTAACACCCTCCTTTTCTCTTTGACCCCATTTCAATTTTCTCTCTCCAATCATAAACCACCACCGTCAGCATACACCACGCGCCACCCTCCCCCACCTCTCGCTCCCCTTCCATGTCGCCCCTTCCTAAACGCAACGCCGGCTAAAACCGCCTATGACCATCGACGCTGCCATCCACAACCCCCTTCCATGTCCCCTACCCATTCAGATCTGGGTCCCACGTCTTCCTCCTTCGTCGCCTAGCTACCCCCAACGCCGACGATGTCCTTTGTCGCCCAGCTACCCAGAATGACGCTAGTCACCCTCATTCGCCACCTTGTCACCAACCTACCACTAATTTTAGTAAACAATAATTTTATCAATCCTAATTTAATTTACATTTATTTAACATGAAATAAAAAAATTGTAGTTAGAATTATTAGATGATGAATTTTAAAATTAATAATCATCGTAATTGAGTAATTTGGTGAAACTTGAATAATTTTAAGAGGGAGATGGAAGTGTCAATTTCTTTTGAAGAAGAAGGGCAAGATAAGGAAAAATTATGGCAAAATGTCCATGAAAGATTAAATCTTCTTCATGAAAGAGAAATTACGTATAATTAAGTTACCTGATGCAATTATATACCTTAAAAACAAAATTGTAAGTATTTCAATTTGTATTTTTAAAGGTTAAATTGAATTAGTAAAATCAAAATAAAAATAATAATCTGATGAAATTGTGTTAGGGATCACCTTTAGAAAAGTGAATTTTTTCTCCTTAAATCAAGGAGCCAATAGAATTGCTCTAAATGTTTTCGCTTTTATATAATGAAGATCTCAAGGCAAAGTGAATGAGAAGGTTAAACAAAAGTGAAAGTAGGCTGGTTAATTTTATTATTTCCATAAAAAGTCGAATGAAAATCAAATTTAATGTGTGTGAAAATTTGATTCTTTTATTGTTTGATTATTTTATTAAGATATAAAATAACTAATCAAATGAAAATTTAATTCATTTCAGTATTATATTGTTAATAGTAGTATATCATATATCCGAGTAATAGAGTCACATCTAAAATAAAAGCAAACATTTAGAAAATGATAATTAAATGTGTACTATTTACTAATATTAAATTGATAGTATCCTTTGTTAATGATAAAATAACCACATAAATTTTTAAGTTTGACCACTAAATAACAAAAGTATCTCTTGTGACTTTATAAAGATTATATGTACTAGTATGAAGTAATTTTTATATATAAGATGTGTGGGAAATAACAGTTTACTTCCCCTATAAATTTAGGATTATAACAAAATTATAGAATATGAATTGCGAGTCATAAATATGAAAACGATATAAAATATAGAGAAAACGAATTGAACCTTTGGTCCTAGCAAAAGGCCTAAGAACATATATCAAAGCAGATATCCTCCTAATCGTCTCACCCAAGATTGATCGAGAAATGCCCTTGTCTTTGCTAGAAAAATTAGAGAGAAAAAGAGTCTGTATCTTTTTGTGTGATGTAAATTGATGATCAATGAATTAGAGAGTTAGAATGAGTAAAACTCTTTTCATATACTCCCCTATCTCACGGCTCAAAAAGGAGAAAATAAGGGATTCTTTTTCTCTTATTTTGTTACCCTATTTGACCGAAATTCCAAAATGTATTTGGACTCTTTTTCGGTTAAATTCGCTTCCATTTAATATAATGTTATACATATTATATTTGTCTAATATGTTGTCATACATTAATAAGGCCCATTACAACATTTTGCAGTGGATATATTAATATAACAATTATTATGACAATCGTATAATATATACTTCAATTTATAAATATCGGTATATTTATAATCCTGCTAATTAAATATAACGATTTATGTTTAATTACGAATTAACATTTTAATTCGTTTAAGCTCACATTATATACTACAATTAAATATAACATTTTATGTTTAATTACGAATTACATTTAATTCGTCTTAGCTAACATTATTTAATCGTTATTAAATAATTATATCATCATCACATTGACTAACCTTTTAGTCAAAAACACCGACTAACCTTTTAGTCATTTAATAAGGCACCAATATGATTATTTTCTCAAATAATCACATCTCTCAATCACATCCTTTAGGTGTGACTTTTAGGGACCAGTTGATCACCGCCATCTGTATGACAATAACGTCCAACTTATCTAGCAAGCCAACCGTTATCGATAAACGTTAATCAACTGATTACAATACAAAGTATACCCTGTGAACCTATAGAGATTTATTTATGTTATTGCACTAACTGTGGAGGACACTGGCTCCAACAATCTCCCACTTGTCCGTACAAGTGTATGTGCGATAACCGATTCTCATATCCATATTAAATTTCTCCCACTCAATGTAAAACAATTTGCAAAGTCCGTATTCACCAAGGTCGTATTTTACAAGTGATCTGTATCAAGAGTGGTTTCCCCGACTAGAGAGTAACTTAACTGATAAACGAATCTTCATTCGAGCATGGCCATGCATTTCAGTTACAGCTCCTCGAGTGGCCCTGAGAAATATCATATCCTGATAAAGGTTGGATATTTTCTTCAACTCGAATCTTGCAGATACAAGCGCAGTATGAAATGACCCAGTTAAAATCTACTTAGCCTCCTGTTACGGTCGACCATGAGAAAGAAACCAAAGTCACCCAAAAACTGCCTTTATCTCAAGAGACAGTCGATAGTCAAAAGAATCGACTCTAGAAACACTATGGATGTCCTATCCACGACCTGGCACCTAATGTTCTGAAACATTTAGGACTCCATAACGTCGTCATAAAATGTCCTGCGCAGTATCATTATAACCCGCATCTGTGATCGATCAGTCAACAGTTTGACTTATGGCTCGTTGAACCCACCATCAATCGACGTCACAAAATAATTGCCAGAGTTAATCACTATCATGTAGGCAATTACGGACCCAAAACAATATATGTAATTCATTTCACTTTGTGGTTTTCATGTTTGTCTTACAACCCACATGAAAAGCAAATATAAAACAAAATGATGATTTCATAGGATAGTTTATGAAAAATATACGGTGGTCCTATCCATAGAAAACACTAATACCACTCGGAACACATTTGATTCCCCATGAAATAACGGCCCCTTCATGCTTATCATATCTCACTGGCTAGGAGAGGATCTGCACTTATCATCCGTCAATCTTGTCTATCACTATCTCCCTTTGCTCCACATAATCTCGGATCATGTGAGCCTTCCGTTGTACATGCCTAGACTTGTTGCTGGACTTGGGCTCCTTAGCCTGGACGATGGCACCACTATTATCACAATAGATGGTGATCGGGTCATCCGAACTAGGAACTACAGTTAGTCCTTGTAAGAATTGACGCATCCATATAGCTTCCTTCGCAGCCTCTGAAGCAGCATAGTACTCGGATTCAGTCGTAGAATCTGCTATAACAGTTTGTTTGGAGCTTTTCCAGCTGACCGCAGCGCCCTTAAGAGTAAAAACGAATCCAGACTGAGATTTCGAGTCATCTCGATCCGTTTGGAAGCTAGCATCTGCGTAACCGGTTGCGCATAGCTCAGTGTCACCTTCATAAGTCAATACCCAATCCTTAGTCCTCCGTAGGTACTTAAGGATATTCTTAACAGCTATCCAGTGTATTTCACCTGGATTGCCTTGGTAACGACTCGTCATACTCAATGCATATGCCACGTCTGGACGTGTGCATATCATGGCCTACATGATCGATCCTATATCTGATGCATAAGGAATCCGACTCATGCGCTCGACCTCTTCCGATGTCTTTGGTGCCTGAGCTTTACTCAAATGCCTCCCAGAGACCATTGGAAGGTTCCCCTTCTTGGAGTTGGTCATGCTGAACCTCTCAAGAATCTTATCTATATAAGACTCCTGACTGAGGGATAACATCCGTCGTGATCTATCTCTGTAGATACGGATCCCCAAAATTCTTTGTGCCTTGCCCAGATCTTTCATCTGGAAATGGTTCTTTAACCAAACTTTTACCGAAGTTAAGAGAGGTATGTCATTCCCACTCAAGAGTATGTCATCGACATACAATATTAGGAAGACAATCTTGCTCCCACTCGACTTGATATATAAGCATGGTTCCTCGACCGATCGAGTAAATCCATTCTCTTTTATCACCTGGTCGAAACGATGATTCCAACTCCGAGAAGCCTGCTTAAGTCCATATATGGAACGCTTAAGCTTGCATACCTTCTTAGGATTTTAGGATCAATGAAACCTTCTGGTTGTACCATGTACAACTCCTCCTCCAAATAACCGTTTAAGAAGGCGGTTTTCACATCCATGTGCCAAATTTCGTAGTCATGAAAAGCGGCAATCGCTAAGATTATCCGAATGGAACGAAGCATAACTACGGGTGCAAAAATTTCATCATAATGCAATTCGTGAGCTTGAGTGAAACCTTTTGCCACTAGTCGTGGCCTGTCGGTATCTGTTGTCCTTATACAGAAGGCTTATTTTGTAAAAAAAAAAAAGCCATTTGAACTGAAGAGGCCGAACCTTATCAGGTAAGTCAACCAGATCCCATACGTCATTCTCATACATAGAGTCCATCTCGGATTGCATGGCATCAAGCCATAGCTTAGAGTCGGAACAGGTCACATCACCTTTATAAGTAGCGGGTTCGTTACTCTCAAGGAGGAAAACGTCATCTCTCTCATTCTCCTCGGACCATTAACCAATGATCTCTTGGAGGAATATAGTGTCTACCGACTCCTAGGTTCCAAAGGAATATTAACGCAGCCGATGATGAAGGAACAGTTCCTCCATTGGTTGCTCGGTGTTGGTTTCTGAATCTCCGACAGATCGAAGTCCTACTTGTCCTATTCTCGAGAAATTCTTTCTCTAAGAACGTCGCACTAGCCGCAACAAAAACTCGATGTTCGGTAGGCGAGTAAAAGTAATGACCAAACATCCTTTTTGGATAACCAATAAAGTATGTCTTGACCGATCGTGGGTCGAGCTTATCGTCAGGTCTCCACTTGACATAAGCCTCGCAGCCCCAAACCCGAATAAAGGACAAGTTAGGGACCGTTCCCTTCCATAATTCATATGGAGTCTTGTCTACAGCTTTAGACGGACTTCGGTTAAGTATTAGAGCAGATGACAAAAGAGCATAACCCCACAATGAATCAGGTACAACCGTGTGACTCATCATGGATCGAACCATATCAAGTAATGTTCGATTTCTCCGTTCGGACACACCATTCAATTGTGGTGTTCCAGGTGGAGTTAACTGTAGTACTACACCACAGTCTTTGAGGTGTTGATCAGACTCATTCGAAAGATATTCGCCACAACGATCTGAACGTAGTGCTTTAATCTTTCTATCCAGTTGGTTTTCAACCTTATTCTGGAATTCCTTGAACTTGTCAAAGGACTCACTTTTATGCTTCATTAAGTAGACATATCCATATCTACTCAAATCGTCCGTGAAAGTGATAAAATATCTATGCATCTTCTAGCGTTGATTGACATAGGTCCACACACATCAGTATGTATGAGTCCTAATAGGGCAGCAGCGCGCATTCCAACACCTTTGAAGGAAATTCGAGTCATTTTGCCTATGAGACATGATTCACACTTGCCAAAAGATTCATAGTCAAATGGGGAGATAGTCCCATTGTCAATGAGCTTCTTCACGCGTTTTTCATTTATGTGTCCCATACGGCAATGCCATAGATAGGTTTGATCTTTGTCACCAACCTTTGCTTTCTTACTACTCACATGCATTATATCTGTGGTTTGATCTTAAACATAAATCCCATTCATGGAAACTGCTTTACCATAAATCATTTCGTTTAAAGAGAAAATACAGCTATTATCCTTTATTACAAACGAAAAACCGTCCTTATCAAGTACGAAAACTGAAATAATGTTTTTAGATAAACTGGGTACATAGTAACAGTTATTCAGAAATAACTCAAATCCACTCGGGAGTTAGATTACATATGTTCCCACTGAAACGGCAGCTACTCTTGCTCCATGCCCCCTCGCAGTCCACATCACCCCTTGCGAGAGTTGTGATGTTTTCTTAGCCAGCAAATGCTTACACAGATGAGAACCACCAGCCAAGTATCTCATACCCCTAGTTCGAAACTGCATGTTATCTCATCCATATGAATAAAAGTAGAAAGACAATACCAACAGGGAGACGCGGCCATGCTTTTATGTCCTCCACGTACACGGGGCATTCCTCCTCCATGCCCAGCTTGTGGCAATGGTGGCACTCCACGTTACCTTCATCGCTCTTTGTCTTGCCTTTTGAGCTACCGCTAGTCTCACCAGGCCCACTCTTGCCTTGCCCTGGCCTTTTGAATTTCGGCTTCCCTACAGCTAGGTTGGCCTGAGCCTTGCCCTTACCTTTGCCCTTGTTTGCAACCATGAGAACGTCCTGTTTCAGACTCCCACTCAATTTCAGATCACTCTCTGTCTGTACGAGGAGTGAGTGGAGCTGATGAAGACTCTTCTTCATATCATTCATATAGTAATTTGCCCTGAAAATGGCAAAACCATCATGAAGTGAATGGAGAACGCGGTCAATAACGATCTTCTCATCGATTTTGCAACCAAGTGCCTCCAGTTTCTCGACATTCTCAATCATATCAAGAATGTGTGGGCTAACCGCTTGGCCCTTCTGGAGTTTCGCCTCAAAGAAGCGACATGTATGCTCATAGCTAACGATCCTCGGAGCTTTCGAGAACTTATTAGAGAGCGTGGTGAAAATCTTATTCGCACCATGGGCAATGAATCGCCTTTGCAAATTTGATTCCATTGAAAAGATTAGTACGTTATTTATCGCACCCGCCTCCATCATGAAATCACTATAAGCAAGTGATTCATTTGCTCCTGCATTGGGGCCTGGGTTGGGCGGTAGTGGCTCAGTCAAGTACTTGAGCTTACCGTCCGCAATGGCAGCATTCCGTAATGCCGCCTCCCAGTCCTCAAAGTTGGACCCGTTATTCTTCAGTCGCGTTGACTAATTCATATTGTCCATGAAAATCTTAAGCCAGCACTCACGTCCGAGCGTGGCACTTGGCATTGGGTCATCAGTATGGCCAGCCAATTGTTATTAGCAGTTATATCTGTATATAACGAATTCAAAAAATTGAAAAAGAAAATAAATATGATAAGTATTCATCGTTTTAATTTTGAGTCTAATGAAAAACTGTTTAATGCGATGACTCGTGCATTTATACAATTGACCTCCCTCAAGAATTATATAAATGATCCCAAGACTCAATTTCTGTAAATTGATAAGCCAACCTCTTGGCTAATTCTACTTTTAGAATTCCTGGTCGATAAATTTCTGTAAATTCTATCTTTAGTCCATCATAATCACGAGATATTACTCGTACTATAATGTTGAGATAAAAATAGGTCAACACTCACTACTTACCCAACGTAGAAGGGGTCATATTATGACTTCCGACGAAGAAGGGGTTCATAGTAGTTTTTCCTATAAAGACTAGTCTCAATTTTATTTATAGGGGAAGGTCCCATCATCTTAACTTTAATTCATTTTAAGTGAACGAATGTCGAGCAACTCGAGAATGATTTAAACTAAGGTGATGGCCCTAAAAGCGAGTGACATCTGTATGTCCATGATAAAAATATTCAAACTGTATGAATCATTTTTCATGCATTTTTAGGTGGTTTGGTTTAGGCGGAATATGATTCAATTATCTATCATGTGAATAAAGCAACGAGAATGGAAAAATAAAACGCAAAATAAAACACCTAGTGTGGCCTAACTACCAAAATGAACAAAATACAAGTTGGAATCCACCCTTGGACCCGAGAAGCTTGTCTTGATGTTCCATCTTGGTCCATATAGCGGGAGTGAGCCATCCGATCTCCATCTTGAATCTTCTCAAAATACATTTTAAAAATTACAAATGTAAACCTATTTACATTCTAATTCAAAATGATTCCAAAAATTAAAATTACAAAGGGGAGATACGAGATCTCAAAATACAACCAAGACTATGTTTCCATCATTACGAAAACATAATCTACTAAGGCCACACTAGTAAATTACAACTGATTGTACAAAATTGCATAAAATTAAACCATTCAAACAACATTCAACATAATAAAAGCATCAACTAAAAATTAATCATACAAAACATAATGCATAAATTATGTTGATTAATTATCCAAACCACCATTAAATCATGTGACGATTCCGTAATTCATCACGAGATTTCAATCAAAATCCAATGAAATTCATAATAAATATGAATTACAACAACATTATTTTAAACCTTTTTAAAATAACATGGTATCAAAAATTTTTGTGAACTTTTTCACAAAAACAATCAGACATTATCTTTATAATGTACAAAACAAAAATTGGTATAGGAAAAAAAAAAGAATTTTTTTTTTTTTTAATAATTACTGTTCACGTATACTGTTCATTATAATCCTGAATGATTTAAAGGGAAGTATACGGATATTTTCCCACAAGTGGTATCAGAGATGGAGGCACAAGTTATTTTAGGGTTTTAAAAGAAAAAAAAATTCTTCTCTTCTTCCTATTTCACACGGCACCAATGTAGTTATTAGGGGAGATATTTTCTCCTCTAATTAACCACTAATGGACCGAAAATTCCAGAGTGAATCTGGACTTTATTTCGGTTAAATTCGCTTTAATATATAATGTGTATTATTATTATAAATGTCATTTGTGTTGTCATGTATTAATATGTCCATACAACATTTTGTAGTCGATATATTAATACCGGTTTGACAACATCTAATATGACAATCGTATAATATATACGTTAATTATAATTATCCGTATAATTATAATTTGCTAATTCAATATAACATTTTATATTGAATTACGAATTAACATTTTAATTCGCATAAACTTACATTATATATATGCTAATTAAATACAACAGTTTATATTTAATTACGAATTACTTTTAATTCGTCTTAGCTTATATTATTTAATCGTTATTAAAAAATCACATCTCTCAAACACATCCTCTAGGTGTGACTTTTAGGGACCAGTTGATCACCGCCATCTGTATGACAATAACGTCAAACTTATCTAGCAAGCCAACCGTTATTGATGAACGTTAATCAACTGATTATAATATAAAGTATACCCTGTGAACCTACAGAGATTTATTTATGTTATTGCACTAACTGTGGAGGACACTAGCTCCAACAGTAAGTGTGAGGATGAGTTCGGATTTTTCTGGGATAATAGCCAATTTGGCGACTGAAATGGTAGTTGCCAAATTGGCGACTGAAATCAGTCGCCAAATGGCCTATTCAGTCGCGAATTTGGCGACTGATTTCTGTCGCCCGTCTTTTTTTTAAAAAATTTTGGGAATTGTTTCAATCGCCAATTTGGCGACTAATTTCAGTCGCCCGAGTTTATTTTCAGTCGCCAAATTGGCGACTACTAGTATCAGTCGCCGTATTACAGTCGCCTGAAACAAGAATTCTTGTAGTGAGTTTTCTATTTGGTTCTACTTAGTTTGTTTTTTTCTTCGTCTCAGGGAACCTAAGTTCCTTGAGACCGTTCTTATCCTTTTCTTTAGTGTTCTTTTATGCCCAGGTGTTCCAGGTCCGATCTCGTACCCTACGATTCCGAACCAGAGAGAACTCTTCGAGTTAGACGAAACTTTTGGAAGAAAATTCAAGAAGCGGAAGACTTGAGTACGCTTGACACAGTTTACGCCGAATTTGTCGCAGAAAAACCATCCTTAGAAGAGGATACACATATTTCTGCACCCACTACAATCATGCCTACTTTAGCCAGTCCTTCAGAGCCTACTGTTGGATCTATTCCCAAGGGATTCAAACTCCCTACTACGGGTAATGGAAATTTTGAGATTCGTCCATCTTATATGTCTTTGGTGGAGCGAAACATGTTTGGAGGAAGCCCCACTGAGGATCCTGCTAAGCATATGGAGAAATTCACCAATTATTGTTGATCTATTCCTTTAACGGGTGGGGTAACGCAAGATCATATCAAGTTGGTGTTATTTCCCTTTTCACTACGAGACAGGGCGGAAGATTGGTTGAGTGAGTTAGATGTGGATGCACTTGGCACACTGATTGGAATTCTTTGGCTCTTGCATTCTATAAAAGATACTTGCGCCACAGAAAACCAACGCCATTCGAACTCAAATCACAAGATTCAAACAAAGTCCCACTGAGAACTATAATGAGGCATTGGTTCGCTTCAATAAGCTTGTCAAGTCTTTTCCACATCATGCTTTTGATACTTGGTTCCTATGCAACCGGTTTTACAATGGGTTATATGATGATCAGAGAACATTGCTAGATTCTGCTGCCAATGGAAGATTCCAAAATAAGACTACTGATGCTAATGCTTGGAAATTTATTGATGAGATAGCTACTCACACTGCGGAGTATGGCAATTCCAGGGGTAATGCGAGACGAGGAGGTTCGGACAATGTCGTTGCAGCTCAGTTGGAGACATTAACTGCTAAAATTGCCAAATTACAAACTTCAAAATCCTTGGAAAATAAACAAACGGTTCATGTCATGGTTCAGAAAGAGCCAACTTGTGAAAGATGTGGTACTATGGGGCATAATGCAGTCGAGTGTATGAGTACGGTTGAGCAAGTACTTTCCTTTCAATCCTTTAAGAAAGGTACACCGTAATCTAACTTTTACAATGAAAGGACGAGAGAGCATCCAAATTTCTCTTACCGAAGTCAGAATGTTCTTAATCCTACCCCACCGCCACCTCAGTAACAAGGTTCTTCTTATGTGATTCCTCAGAATCAAAATTCTCAAGGTAATTATAACCGTGCAAATCAAGGAGGCCACAACTTTCAAGAAGCTCCACCTCCACCACCTCCAAGTAATGATATGGCGGAATTGGAAGCCATGTTGCATCAAAGTCTCATGATACAACAAAAGCAAGATGCTCAGATCTCACAATTGCTCGCGCAAAACAAGATAGTGGATACTCAAATTGCCCAATTGGCAATTCAAAATCCACACAAACAACCGGGTAATCTTCCACCTCAGGGACACCCTCCACATGAACAAGCCAATGCTATTACCTTGAGGAATGGGACCCATTACAAAGGCTCGTAAATGAAAAGGATGAAAACAATGAAAGTATGGAAGTTGCTCGTCAAGATTCAAAAAATAGCGAAAAAGTGGCTGAAAAGGAGGTTGCTCGATCAAGCAACACCCCTTTGCTCGATCGAGCAACCCGGGAAAATTCCGAAACATTTGCTCAACAAGTTTCTGATAGTTCCTGTTTTGACAAACTCGATCGAGCAGCTCTTTTGCTCGATCGAGCAACCCCTGATCAGGCTGGTAAGTCCTCTAATTCCTCTTCAAAAGCAAAAGAAGCCGAGCAAATCGCCATTACACTTCCTTTTCCTCACTGTCAACATAAATCCAAGCTTGATAAACAATTTGGAAGGTTTATGGAAGTGCTCAAGAATTTGCAAGTGAGTGTACCTTTTACTGAGTTGATCACTCAAGTGTCGGCCTATGCAAAATTTATGAAAGACATATTGACAAGGAAGCGGTCCTTTAATGAAATGGAGACGGTTGCATTTACTGAGGAATGCAGTGTTGTGTTACAATCCAGATCACCACCTAAGCTAAAGGATCCAGGGAGTTTTTCTATTCCTTGTAATATAGGCTGTTTAGCTATTGATAAAGCCCTTTGTGATCTAGGGGCTACTGTCAGTGTAATGCCATTTTCCATATGTAAAAAGCTAAATATGGGTCAACTTACTGTTACAACCATGACCTTACAAATGGCCGACCGTTTTATTAAACACCCTTTGGGGATTTTAGAAGACGTATCGGTTAGAGTAGGGAAGTTTTACATACCAGTTGACTTCTTCGTATTAGATATGGCTGAGGACACCCAAATTCCTATCATCTTGGGACGACCATTCCTCCATACTGTGGGGGCGGTTATAGATGTTAAGAATGGGAGACTTATACTAACAGTAGGGGATGACACTATCACTTTCAATTTAGATAATGCAATGAAACACCCCATGCTAGAAGAGACATGTCATAGGGTCGATATAGTGGATTTAACTATTGATGATTGTCTTTCTTTGTGTTTGAAGAGGGATCCTTTGGAGATCGCCTTAATTTCCAGCATTGTTGAAGCTGGAAGCTCACGGAGTAAGGAAGTAGTTAAGATAGAAAAGCTACTGACATGAGAGGAATGCAAATTAAAAAAGGTGTATAGCTTAGGTAACCCCCCTAAGGTTACCTAGGTAAAGAAACCTGAACTTAAACCCTTCCCCTCTCATCTTAAATAGGTTTTTCTTGATTCCCATGAGATGAATCCTGTAATTGTCAGTGCTAACCTATCTGAAAGCCAACTTACTCATTTGTTGGTGGTTTTAAAAAAGCACAAGAAGGCTATAGGTTATAGCATTGACGATTTACAAGGTATTAGTCCTGACTTTTGTATGCATCGTATCCACTTAGAAGAAGACCATAAACCTTGTAGGCAGGGTCAACGTCGTTTGAACCCCACTATGCAAGAGGTAGTTAGAAAAGAGGTGCATAAATTGTTAGATGCAAGGATCATATATGCTATTTCTGACTCAAAGTGGGACAGTCATGTTCAAGTAGTCCCTACAAAGGGAGGGACTACGGTCGTACTAATGAGAAAAACGAGCTCATATCTACTAGACTAGGGACAGGGTATAGGATGTGTATTGATTATAGGAAGCATAATGTAGCTACTAGGAAAGACCACTTCCCTCTTTCCTATATTGACCAAATGTTAGAGCGTCTAGCGTGTCATAAGTATTTTTGCTATCTAGACGGCTACTTGGGATTCTTTCAGATCCCCATTCATCCTGACGATCAGGAAAAGACTACCTTCACATGCTCTTATGGTGTCTTTCCCTACCGAAGAATGCCTTTTGGGTTATGTAATGCCCCCGCCACCTTTCAACGTTGTATGATGGCTATTTTTTCTGATTATATCGAGTCTATTATGGAGGTCTTTATGGATGACTTCAGTGTTTATGGGACCGATTTTGATAGTTGTTTAGCTAATCTGACTAAAGTCTTACATCGTTGTGAGAACAGTAATCTTGTGTTAAACTGGGAAAAGTGCCACTTCATGGTAACTGAAGGGGTGGTACTTGGTCATGTGGTGTCTGGACGAGGCATCCAAGTGGATAAGGCTAAAGTGGAAGGGGTTGAGCAATTACCGTACTCGTTAAATGTTAAAAGTGTTTGAAGTTTTCTTGGTCATGCGGGGTTCTATCGCCGTTTTATTAAGGATTTTTCAAAATTGCTCAACCATTGACTAAGCTTCTCCATAAGGATGCCCCGTTTGTGTTTACTGATGAGTGTGTTAAGTCTTTTGACAGGATTAAACAAGCTCTAATCTCAGCTTCAATTATCTAGTCTCCTGATTGGAATTTGCCGTTTGAGATAATGTGTGATGCCAGTGACTATGCAGTTGGGGCTGTTTTGTGGCAAAGGAAGGATAAGGTGCTACATGCAATTTACTATGCTAGTAAGACTTTGGATGATGCTCAAGTTAACTATGCTACCATTGAAAAACAGTTACTTGCGGTTGTCTTTGCTTTAGCTAAGTTTAGAGCCTATCTTGTGGGTTCTAAGGTGATAGTCTACACTGACCATGCAGCCCTTAAATATTTGTTAGCTAAGAAGGAAGCCAAACCTCGGCTTATTCGTTGGATCTTGTTATTATAAGAATTTGATTTGGAGATCCGGGATAAGTCTGGTGCAGAGAATATGGTTGCTGACCATTTGTCTCGTTTAAAGTTTGAAGGGGGCGATTCCATCCCCATTGATGATTCATTTGCTGATGATCATCTCCTTGCCATTACCATGGAGACTCCGTGGTTTGCCGATTATGTCAACTTTTTGGTTGGGGGAATTATGCCTCCGGGTCAATCTTATCAGCAAAAGAAGAGGTTTCAACACGATGTCAAGAGGTACTTTTGGGATGATCCTTATCTATTCTGAGAGTGTGCCGATGGCATTTATCGACGATGTATTCCAAAGGGTGAGGTACATGCCATCCTTTCTCATTGTCACTCTTCTCCTTATGGCGGTCATCATGGTCCCTCAAGGACATTTGCTAAGGTTATGCAGTCGGGTTTTTATTGGCCGACTATTCTCAAGGATGCTACTACATTTGTCCGTTCTTGTGACACGTGTCAAAGGACGGGTAATATTTCGCACACGCATTAGATGCCTCAAACGGGTATTTTGGAAGTTGAGATATTCGATGTTTGGGGTATTGACTACCAAGGGCCATTCCCATCTTCCCATGGTAATTAATATATTCTAGTAGGTGGAAGCCATTGCCACTCCCACTTGTGATGCCAAAGCAGTTGTTAAACTGTTTCAGAAGTTCATATTCCCACAATTTGGGGTTCCTCTTGCTCTCATTAGCGATGAAGGAAAGCATTTAAATGAGCGTCATTTTAACACTTTACTGAAGAAATATGGCGTTACACATCGTTGGGCGTTAAGTTATCATCCGCAGACAAGTGTCCAGGTCGAGGTTTCTAATAAGGAGATTAAGTTTATCCTTGAGAAAGTTGTGAGTCAATCCTGGAAGAATTGGAGTCGTAAGCTCGATGACACTTTATGGGCTTACAGAACTGCTTTTAAAACTCCAATAGGTGCTTCTCCATACCGGTTAGTCTATGGCAAGGTGTGCCATTTACCGGTAGAACTCGAGTATAAGGCTATGTGGGCCATTCAAGAGCTTAATATGGATCCCTCACTGGCGGGTGAGAAACGACTTATGCAATTAAACGAGCTTGATGAGTTTTGATTGCATCCCTATGATTGTGCTCGGGTCTACAAGGAGAAGACAAAGAAGTGGCACGACAAGCATATACTGCAGCGGAAATTTAAAATTGGTGATAAAGTATTATTATTTAACTCCCGTTTGCGTTTGCTTCCAGGTAAACTCAAGTCTAGATGGTCGGGACCGTCCACAGTTACCGAGGTGAACAAGTTTGGGTCGGTTACACTACAAGCCGTCAAGGGTGAAACCTTCAAAGTCAATGGTCAACGCTTGAAGATATATTATGATGGAGCATTTATAGGAGTGATAGAGGTCGTTGACCTTTTCACTCTTGATAATTCACCATGACTTTGCGGTAACACGGTCGTGCGGGACCGATATAAACCAGCGCTACCTGGGAGGCAACCCGGTTTTTAATTGTATTTCATTTGTAAATTTTATTTAAAATAGCTTAGTTATTAATGTTATAGGTTAATTAGAATTAGTTTGGTTATTTAATACGGGTGTATTTTATGCTTAGAGTGCGGTGAGGGAGAGATCTAACAATTTTATTAAGTGCTTGCAGGTAATAAAATTGGAAGTCGCTTTAAGAACGAAAAGAAAGAAAGAACAAAAATAAGAAAAAGAGCAAAAATCCGGAAATTCTAGGTTGCTCGAGCGAGCAGACCTGGCGCTTGATCGAGTTAGACATGCATCGAATTTATCCGAGAATCGAGCAAACTCAAAATCTTGAATTTTTAGGTTGCCCGATCGAGCAGCCTGACTTGCTCGATCGAGTCGGTCCAGTCCCACCGGCTCTGCGGCACTAAAACAGTTTTTTTTCCCCAATTTTCTTTCATTCTTCTTCCTTATTTCGCCTAAGCTCTTCTCTCTCTCACTATTATTCTCTCATAAACCTCCTTCAAACACACTCAAATCATCAATTCATCATCATACTAGCATCAACAATCATCATTTTACTTGTTTTAAGTACAATTTGTGAAGAAATTGGTGTTCTTGCTCCCTAATTTTGCCCCAAAATGTGAATCTAGGGTTTACTTCTTATTCTTCAATTTTGTGCTTTTAATTGTTGTTTGTTGCTTCCTTGCTTCGTTCTTTAATAATTAATCACTCATGCATTACTAATTGCTCCGTCTTACTTTCGTTTTAGACTCAAAATTTGATTTTTTCGAATTAGGGTTTGCTAAATCCGTCTTTTTGAGCATATTGTGGTGTTTGTGTGCTTTATTTACTTCAATTCGTCATTTCTAGACAAGTATGAAGTAGCAAGCGACGTAGGGAACCCCGTCTATTCCGACAACCTCAAATAGCAGCGATTTCTAGAAACCCGACTTACCCATGGACCGTATTTAGCACACAAGACCAACATGATCACTTTGCTATGCTTATGGGTCGTCCTATGGACCCTACTCGTTGTTTGTGCCCTACCATTCTTGATTCTCTCGGTTTGGGTAATGTTATTTTTGATATGTTTGACCGAATCGGGTTTGGTGGGTTATATTCCCTCAATGAACTTTCTTACCGACCATTGAGACTTGAATTCTTTAGTTCCTTCGATTGGGACGAGGTAAATACGCGTGTGTCTTTTCGGTTGCTCAATAGGGATTTTGTGCTGTCGTATGCTGAATTAGCTAATCATTTGGGTCTTTCTCTTGGTAATGATGATGCTTTTGTTGCTATTCCTTCCGACTTTCAGGCCGTTGAATATTTTTCCCTTTTTACTGGTCTTCCTGAGCCGCGTGTCAATGCCATGGCTGTCAATGATGTGCAACATCCTTGTTTAAGGTTATTTCTGCGTTTCTTTAGCCTTCTTCTGTTTGCTAGGAAGGACCTTAGTAAATTGAATTCTCATAAGGTTTTATTACTTGCATCTACCCTCAATGTGACAACCCTCGCGATAGCGGAAATAAAACATAACAAGCATGTGATTTACATAGCGGAAAATTCGATGTTTTTGAAACTTTTTACATGCAAAAAGAAAAGTACGAGGAATGTCAAATAAATACAAAATAAAGTATAATATACTACAAAGAGACGTAGTCTCTCAAAATGTGATCAAATATCAAAGGTATTTAACAAACTAGCTAAGAAACGTCTAGGGGTGAATCGTTGAGGCCAACGCCCGCTAGCTCACACTCGAACCCAGAAACAACAAGAAAAATCCATCCAAGCAACCTATTCATCCATGAAAACATGAACGTCACAGTCAGTGGGGAGTACCTCCAGGTTCTCCCGGCCATATCACAAATAACATACTTAAACGGTAATACAAAGTAGAAGCATACATAAATATATATATATACATGTGAATTACGAGAAGTATAAATAGGCATTTCAATATATAAAGATATGAGCGTATGAAGTACAAACTATAAGCATCAGATTATAGACAAACTCGGGGAAGACACCCTTAGGCAACTATATACTCACTAGGGCTTGCATCTCACCGTTAGCGGAATATACTTGATAAGATAGAACTCGACATATAAACTATACGCATCATATTATAAACAGACTCGGGGAAGACACCCTTAGGCAACTATATACTCACTAGGGCTTACATCTCACCGTTAGTGGCATATACTTGATAAGGTAGAGACTCGACAAACAAACCACGCCAAGTCATCCAACGGTCACAAATATTCAACATATAAACATTCATCCAAACATTCGATTATAGTAACATTATCTCTCACGGTTAATGACACGCACTAGCACCATGTACATAGCAAGTATGATCAATTCGCATCCATGGGATAAGCATTTCCATGAACGCATACACGATTAACATTTCGTATATGTAGACTCAATTCCTCCTGGTAGGACGACGATATAAAAATCCGATCCTAGTCTAAACCTGGCCAGACTCTCGGAATAACATTTTCCGATTCGACATGCGATACACATTTCGCATCTAAGACTCGGTCAAACACAGAAGCCGAGTACCCCAAATTCGGTAAACCTTCACGAAATAGGCGGAAAGAGCACAAGCATCATAAACAAACGGTACGCTACATGCAATGACACCACCTTGCAAAGATACGACATTTGACGGCCGGGTCGATCAACACATTGCGTTCTCCTCGTTTCGACATTCTAGTCAGCTGACCGGCGGACGGTCGGCCGGCTGGGACGACATATGCACGAATTCATCACTTAACACCAATGAACATCAACAAACATCAACTATCATCATAAATCAATACTCATTAACAATTATCAACTAACACCAACCAGCATCAACAACACAAATCCTATGAATAATCATCCTATTCTAAATACGTTTACTAACATCAAAAACACATTAAAACACGTATTGATATCGAGTAACCCTTCACCGTTACCTTTTTACGTCTTCAATCGATTTCTAAGCCTTCCTCTACTAGATAGTAATCTTTGTCGGAGTCTTGGAAGTCTCCACCTACAATTAGACAACAAAAGATGAATATAATTCATCTTTGAGAAAGACGGATAAATTGAAAAATGAGAAAGACGGTAATTTTATTACCGAATAAGATAGAGGACGATAAGAGGGGAAGATTATGATGAAAATTAGTGGATTTGAGTAAGGTATGAAGGAGTAGTGTGGAATTTAAGCTTGATCAAAAAATGGGGGTTTAGGGTTTTGGTTACTTGAAGAGGAAGAAGGTTAGTGGAAAAGTGAGTGATGGAATTAGGGTTATAAAAAGGTGAGTGGAAAAAAGCCCAAAATTCGCCTTAAGGCGTAACTCACACGGAATTTCGAGTAAAGTTCGAATACGAACTCGGATTTGCTAAATTAAACACGGGAAACTAAGTTCTAGAATAAAACCAAAATTACGCTGAAAAGTATCTGTATAATATTTTTAAATTACAAATAGGGTACATTTGTGGGTGTTACAATCACCCCAACTTTTTAAAAAGTTTCGTCCTCGAAACTTGAGAGTAGAAAACAAAAGTATCAAAGACAAGAATCGGTTTTCAAAATTAATACGAAAGCTTTTACAACGGAATCATTTATGAAACGAGGTTCTTCTCGAAAACTGTTTAAAGAGATTTTTCATAAGTGCGGAGCTTTATTTTTGGATCTCAAGAGTGCCCGTCGCGAACGAGAACTCTAATTATCCAGATCAAATCAATGTCGAAATAGCGACATCGAAAATCAAACAAGCGTTAGTAAGGGCTGTTGGAGCTAGTGTCCTCCACAGTTAGTGTGATAACATGAATAAATCTCTTACAGGTTCACAGGGTATACTTTGTATTCTTATTAGTTGATTAACGTTTATCGATAACGGTTGGCTTGCTAGGAGTTTGACGTTATTGTCATTTTAATGGCGGTGATCAACTGGTCCATAAAAGTCACGCCTAAAGGATGTGTCTGAGAGATGTGATTATATGAATAATATAATCATATTGATGCCTTATTATATGACTAAAAGGTTAGTCGATGTATATGACTAAAAGATTAGTCAATGTAATGATGATACGATTATTTAATAACGATTAAATAATATTAGCTGACACGAATTAAATGTAAATCGTAATTGAATATAAACCATTGTATTTAATCAATGTATATAATACAAGCTTAAACGAATTAAAATGTTAATTCGTAATTAAACATAATATGTTATATTTAATTAGCAAATTATAAATATACGGATATTTGTAGTTGACGTATATATTATATTACATGCCAGTATAACCGAAAAAGGAAGAAGAAAATAGTCTTTTCTTCTCTTACTTTTCGGCTCATAAGAGATAATAATAAGAGAAAATATATCCTATTATTCTTTTATGGTAACTAGGTCAAAAACCCTAATAACAAGAGGAGTAAAAAGAAAAACAACTTCTCCTACTACTACTTGAAGGGCCGGCCGAAATAGAGCAAGGAGAAGAAGAAAAAATTTAGATTTTTCTCTCTAATTCTCTCTATCATTCATCATCACACAAAAGAAAAATGAGCAGTAACTTTTATTTAAAATTCTAGCACAAGCAAGGCATATCTCGGAGCATCTTGGGTGCAACAATTAGGAGAATATCGATTTCGATATTGTTCATAGGCCAAATTTGCTAGGACCAAAGGTTAATTCTAGATTCATTATAATTTTATATTATGCAATTCATTTATGACTCGTAATTCATATAATATAGTTTCGTTATAATCCGTAAATTAATGACGAAAAATACCGATATTTCTCACAAGTGGTATCAAAGCCAAGGGCTACGAAATTATTTTATATGTTTTCATAATTGATGAAATATAAGATTAGAATCATTTTATTTTTGTTTTTTTTTTATTTCTGCCGAGAAATAAATAATAATTTTTTCGTCTGTACTGTTCATCCGTACTGTTCATCCGTATAAAAAAAAAAATTTCCTTGTTTTTTCATTTTGATTCATTATAATTGTTGTTTTAAATAGTTAAGACGATAACATGATGAATTTGTAGTTGTTTTGATTTAATAAGGATTAAATTAAAATGTAAATGGAAATCGATTTGAATGTTCATCGCTATATATTTTTCGGTATTCATTGTTTTAGATATTCATTTTAAATTGTTAAATTGAATCATCTAGTTTGTATCAATGTTTAATATTGATTAGATGTTGATAATTTGTACCGATCTTGAAAATATTAGTAATATCAAATTAAATTGTATATTTAAAAAAAAAAAAAAAACGTGATTGCCAAAAAGAAAAAGAAAACCTGTTTCGTTTTTTTTTTTTTTTTGGTCGAAAGTTTTGTTTTTGTTCATTATAATGATAATGTTTCGTTTATTGTTGTGAAGAAGTTCACAATAATTGGATACCCAATTATTTTAAAGAGGTTTAAAATAATGTTGTATTAATTCATGTTAAAGAATATGAATTAAAATTGGATTATTTTAGGTTGGGATTATTGTGATTAATTGAGGAATTATCACATAATTTTGATCATTTTAATAGGTGGTTTGGATAAATTACTCTTCATAATTAAAGAATTATGTCTTGAATGTTTAATTTATAGTTGATGCATTTTATCTTGTTGAATGAATGGTTGAATGGTTTAATTTACGTATTTTTGCAATCGGCTGTAATTTGTTTTGCCTAGTGTGGCCTTAGTTGATCATGTTTTCGTAATGATGGAAATATGATCTTTGATGTAATTTTGAGATCTCGAATCTCCATTTTATTTTTCATTAAATTATGTTTTTAAATTAGAATGTAAATAGGTTTATATTTTGTAATTTATTAAATGTATTTTGAGAAGACTAAAGATGGAGATCGGATTGCTCACTCCCGCTACATGGACCAAGATGGAACATCAAGACAAGCTTTGTGACAACCCTCGCGAATGCGGAAATATAAAACAAACAAGCATGTGAATTATATTGCGGAAATAGGTAGTTTTAAAAAAATTTTATACATGCAAGTTAAATAAAACGAGGAGTGTCAAAATGTTACAACTAAGTACGGAAATACAACAAAGAGACGGGGTCTCTTAAATGTTAGCAAAGAACAAGTGTTTAGCAAAACTAGCTAAAATCGTCTAGAGGTGAAACTTACAGGGACAACGCCCGCTAGCTCACACCCGAACCCCAAAATATCATAGCCAAAAAGTCATCCAAGCAAGCAACATGTTCATCCATGAAAAACATGAACGCCACAGTCAGTGGGGAGTAACTCCGGGTTCTCCCAGCCATATCACATTAAACGTACATATAAGGAAACACAAAAGTAAAATCATGCATATATGAATATACATGTGAGTTACAATAAGAATAGATAGGCAATCATATATATAATGATAAGATCATGTGGAAATCAAATCCGAGACCATCATGTTATTCAAAGACTCGGGGAAGACACTCTTAGGCAACCGAATACGCTCACTAGGGCTTGCATCTCACCGTTAGCGGAATAAGATTGATAAGATTGAGACTCGACAGACAAACCAAGTCAAGTCATGCAATGATCACATAATATCCCACATATTACCATCCATTCACGAACCAAGACCTTGACGGTGTCCAATCATGCAATGACCATGAATAATATCATGAAATCACGCATTCAAGAACGATGACACAAAGACGACATCTCTCACGGTAAATGAAACGCACTAGCACCGTGTACATGGCAAGTATGATTAAAAGGCATCCACGGGATCACATTTCCCTGAACTCATACCCGATGCTTACATTTCGCGTATGTAGACTAATTTCCTCCTGGTAGGAACGATAAGGCTCCTAATCTAAACCTGGCTTGATTCTCGGAATCACATCTTCCGATTCGATATGCGATCACGTTTCGCACCCAAGACTCGGCTTACAAAGAAAACGCCGAGTACCCACATTCTCGGTAGATCAATTCACGAAAGAGGCGGAAAACGAGCTCAAGCCTCATAACATGCGGTACGCTACATGCAAATAACACCACCTCGCAAGTACACAACATTTGACGG
>JAIUZE010014205.1:0-16019 GCA_022085475.1 Heliosperma pusillum | reverse complement strand
ATTCACATGTTAGAAGTTTTAATAAAAAAAAAAACATGTAATGAATATTTTGATTTTTATGTCTAAGTCTATGTGGTAAAGACTCTGTTTCTAGCCGGTTTGACCAAACGGGTTTGGTCAAACTAATATCTAGTCAGCCCCGTTTTGACTGATGACCCGTCGCGGGACTCGGGTCGGGGATTTGTCTTCAAGTAAGGTTGTATTTAATTAATGAATTAGCCTTAGTAGATATGAGGCGATAGGATATTTGAATATGATTTATATGCAATTAGTCACATGATAGGAAGTTTTCCCCGTGACTGTTTGATTATATGGTTGGTGTCGTGTTGACTAAGTACCCATAGAGAATTATGAGTATATGGCGTCTTGACCATTCTAATTCTAAATGAGTATCTTGGACCATGACCTTGATAGGCCTTACCAACTTTAACGAGTATATGTTCACTGCTTGATAGCTTTTGTGTCACTGGCTTGGGCCTTTTGATACCAAGCCGGGGGCATGGCATCCTAAGAGTTCCGCTTTGGGAAGGGAGCCAGCTTAAGTACTAGCCATCTCTGTTTAGGGGGTCGCCTATCAGATTTTCTCATGTACGGTTATGTAATGAGACAGGGAATGGGTTAGCTGTTGTCGCTAGGTCTGATCAGTCTAGGGCTAGGATGTTGTTCCTCTTGGTGTATAGCCTCGAGTTACAGAATTCGACTATTGACTGTCCTAAGAACTTATGCCTATTTGTAGACGTATTGGTCTTTCATGTTTGTATGATTCTATGAGGTTTAGAAGGTGAGATGCAAGCCGGCTAAGATTGATAGAGTTTGGATTACCGATTGTTAACTGATTCACATGATTACGTGTTGATTAGGGTTTGAGTGTATCACGGCCATGTTCTGAGAGGAACCTCTGAGCTAGCATACCAGCTTCCCTACCTCGAGTTATAGTTTATTATCGGTTTCACATGATAGCTTTTACATGCTAGGTTATTTGTTAGTTATCTGTTTCATAACATGAAAAGCATATCATATATGTTTAAGTTTTGTATTTTCCCATATACATTGCTTTTATGTTATTCATGTTTCATTAAACTCGACATTCCGTGGCTGGGAGAACTCGGAGTTACTCCCCACTGACTGTGGCTTCCGTGTTTATATTATGCGTCAACGGTGGTGAATGCATATTTGGGGTACATTGACGAGCTAGCGAGTGAAGTATTTACCTTGGACCTATATTCGGTTCTTAGATTGTATATTATTATACACTCTTTTATTCCCGTATTTATACGGGAGATATGTCTCCCGTCTTGTATATTTCTTTTGTATAATATTGTTTCCGTTTTGTAATGACCCTTTTATTTATGACACCTTCGTTTATTTATTTAAATTATTTTTTTCTTTCCGCAAATTTGAGGGTGTCACACACACGTGCCAAATGATTCGTAATCAAATGTGGAGATAGTCCCATTCTCAATTAGCTTCTTTACACGTTTTTCATTTATGTGTCCCATACGACAATGCCATAGATAAGTTTGATCTTTGTCACCAACCTTTACTTTCTTATTATTCACATGTAATATGTCTGTGGTTTGATCTAAGATATAAATGACATTTATGGAAACTGCTTTGCCATAAATCATTTCATTCAAAGAGAAAATACAGCTATTGTCATTTATTGAAAATGAAAAACCGTCTTTATCAAGCACGGAAAAAGATATAATGTTCTTAGATAAACTGGGTACATAGTAACAGTTATATAAATACAACTCAAATCCACTCGGGATTTGGATTACGTATGTTCCCATTGAGACTGCAGCAACTTTTGCTCCATTCCCGACTCGCAGGTCCACATCACCCTTTGCGAGAGGTGTGATGTTTTTTAGACCCTGCAAATGATTACACAAATGAGAACCACAACCAGTATCAAGTACCCAAGTTCCGGAACTTGCATGGTTAATCTCAATCATATGAATATAAGATGACATACCAACAGGAGTGACGCAGCCTGCTTTTATGTCTTCACGGTACACGGGACAAATCCTCCTCCAATGCACAGTCTTGTGGCAATGGTGGCACTCAATGTCCCTGTCCTTGCTCTTTGCCTTGCCTTGTGAGCTACTACTCTCACCAGGCCCACTCTTACCCTTTCCTGACTTCTTAAACTTTGGCTTCCCTACATTTAGGTCGCCATGAGCCTTGCCCTTACCTTTGTTCTTGTTAGAAATCATGAGAACATCTTGCTTCATGCTCCCACTCAATTTCATATCCTTCTCGGTCTGTACGAGAAGTGAGTGTAGCTCATGAAGACTTTTCTTCATGTCATTCATGTAGTAATTTGCCATGAAAAGGGCAAAACCATCATGAAGTGAATGAAGCACACGGTCAATGACTATGCTCTCACTGATTTTGCAATCAAATGCCTCCAATTTCTCGACATTCTCAATCATATCAAGAATGTGTGGGCTAACCGGTTGGCCCATCTGGAGTTTCGCCTCAAAGAAGCGACAGGTATGCTCATATGTAACGATTTTCGGTGCTTTTGAAATTTTTTTAGTGAGCGTGGTGAAAATATTATTTGCACCTTGGGCAATGAAGCGTCTTTGCAAATTTTGTTCCCTTGCAAAGATGAGTACGTTCTTTATCGCACCCGCTTCCATAACGAAGACACTATAAGCAAGTGACTCGTTAGCTCTCGCATTGGGGCCTGGGTTTGGCGGTATTGGCTCAGTCAAGAACTGGAGCTTGCCATCAGCAATGGCTGCATTCCGTAATGCCGCCTCCCAGTCCGCAAAGTTGGACCCGTCATTCTTCAGTCGTGTGAACTGATTCATGTGGTCCATGAAAGTTTTAAGCCAGGAATCGCGTGCGAGTGTGGCACTTGGCATAGGGACATCATTATGGCCAGCCATTTGTTATAGCAGTATTATCAATATAAAACGAATTCTACACTGTGAAAAAGAAGAAAAAACCATAATAAGCATACTCATCGATATGAATCAAGTCTAGTGCAAAAACTTGTTTAATGCGAAGACTTAAGCATTTATACAATTGACCTCCCTCAAGAATTATATAAATGATCCCAAGACTCAATTACCTGTAAATTGATAAGCCAACCTCTTGGCTAATTCTACCTTTAGAATTCTTGGTCGATAAAATTTTATCTATAGTCCATCATAATCACGAGAAACTCTTCGGATTATAATGTTGAGGTAAAATAAGTCAACACATACTACTTACCCAACGTAGAAGTGGTCATATGGAGAGTAAGGTCCTATATGCCTACCGACGAAGAAGGGATTCATAGTAGTTTGGCCTATAAAGACTAGTCTCAATTTTAGGTTTTAGAGGAAGATCCCATCAACTTTATTTTACTTCATTTTAAGTGAACGAATATCTAGCATGCGAGAATGAATAAACTAAGATGATGGCTTAAAATTCGTGTGACATCTTTATGTCCATGATAACTAACATCCAAACTATATGAGTCAATTTTCATGCAATTTTAGTAGTAGGTGGTTTGGCTTAGGCGGAATATGATGCACTAACTATCATGTGATGAAAAGCAACAAGAACGAAAAATACGTAAAATTACAAAGTCCTAGTGTGGCCTATCTACCAAAATGAACAAAAATACAACTTTGGAATCCATCCATGATTGGACCCAAAAAGCTTGTCTTGATGTTCCATCTTGGTCCATGTTGCGGGAGTGAGCAATCCGATCTCCATCTTTAGTCTTCTCAAATTACATTTAATAAATTACAAAACATAAACCTATTTACATTCTAATTTAAAAAACATAATTTAAAAAGAAAATAAAATAAAAGGAGATTCGAGATCTCAAAATTACATCAAAATCATGTTTCCATCATTACGAAAACATAATCAACTAAGGCCACACTAGGTAATACAAATTACAACCAATTGCAAAAATACGTAAATAAACCATTCAACAAATAATTCAACAAAATAAAATGCATCAACAATAAATTAATCATTCAAGACATAATTCCTTAATTATGTAGAGTAATTTATCCAAACCACCTATTTTATAATGATCAAAATTATGTGACAATTCCTTAATTACTCACAATAATTCCAATCAAACATAATCCAATTTTAATTCATATTATCTTATAATATGAATCAATCCATCATTATTTTAAACCGTTTTAAAATAATTGGGTATCCAATAATTATGAACTGTTTCACAACAACAATTATACATTATCAATATAATGCATAAAAGAAAATAATTCGGCCAAAATAAAAAAAAACAGAAAAATCCAATTTTTTTTTATATTAATCTACGGCCTGATTTGTTTTTTATTTTTTTAATTTGATGTTGCTAATATTTCAAGATCGGTACAATTATCAACGTTTAATCATTATTAAACATTGATACAAACTAGATGATTCAATTTAACATTTTAAAATGAATATCTAAATCATGATTAAATCAATTATCTTAATATTTGACTAATCATAATTGATTTGAACATCATTAAAAGTAATGAATCATGATGCAAAACAACAATTTAACATCATGTATACCGAAAATATATAGCAAAAACAAATGTTCATTAACATTCAAAACAATTTACATTTACATTCTAATTTAATCCTTATTAAATTAAAACATCTACAAATTTATCATATTGGCATTTTAACATATTAAAACAACAATATCAATAAATCAAATGAAAACAAGAATCAAAATCAAAAAAAAAAAACCAGCCGAAATTTAAAACAGCCGAGAAAAAAAAAATTACACGGCCAAAAAACATTCCAGCCGAATAAAAAAAAAATTTGAAAAATTTAATTCAATATTTCATTCATGAAAAATCATATAAAATAATTTCGTAGCCTCGGCTCTGATACCACTTGTGGGAAATATCGATATATTTCATACAAAAAATTTAAGGATTATAACGAAATTATAATATATGAAATACGAGTCATAAACGAAAAGCATAAAAATTAGAATCAACCTTTTGTACCTAGCAATATGGCCTAAGAACAAATATCGAAATCGATATTCTCCTAATTGTTGCACCCAAGATGCTCTGAGATATGCCTTTTCTAGTGCTAGAAAGAATACAAAAATTACTGATGATTTTTTGTGTCAAGTTATGAATGATGAATCATGTAGAGAAGAAGAGTTTATATAAGACTCTCCTCCTCCTCTTTTGGTCGTGCAAGTAGAGGTCTAGTAGACGGAGGACTCTCCCTCTTTTTCTTCTACTTGTTTTAGGAAGTATAGTGAAGATAGGAGTCTTTCTTCTTTTATTTATTTAATGTATAATATGTGAATGTATTATTATAATATATACGTCAATTATAAACATCGTATATTTATAATTTGCTAATTAAATATAACAGTTTATATTTAATTACGAATTAACATTTAATTCGTTTAAGCTTACATTATTTAATCGTATTAAATAATTACATTATATACATTAATTAGATATAACAGTTTATATTCAATTACGAATTAACATTTAATTCGTCTCAGCCAGTATTATTTAATCGTATTAAATAATCGTATCATCATTACATTGACTAACCTTTTAGTCATATACATCGACTAACCTTTTAGTCATATAAGGCATCAATATGATCATATTTTTCATATAATCATATCTCTCAAACACATCCTTTAGGTGTGACTTTTAGGGACCAGTTGATCACCGCCATCAAAATGACAATAACGTCAAACTTCTAGCAAGCCAACCGTTATCGATAAACGTTAATCAACTGATAAGAATACTAAGTATACCCTGTGAACATGTAAGAGATTTATACACGTTATCACACTAACTGTGGAGGACACTAGCTCCAACAGTACTCCTCTTTTTTTTATAATCTATGTTGTACCCCTAAACGTCTTACTTATTTCTTCATGATGACCTCCTATAACTCTGCATTAACTTTATTGCTTTCAAACAACCATATTTCGACCTTTATTCAACCTTATTAACGTCTTATTAGCATCCTCTATTAGTTGCATCACAAATCAGTTACAAGAAGTATAAAATACTATTAATAACCTTCGTTAAGAAACATGAAATGATAATGGAGATTTCGTGAATTATTTGTTAGATTCGTATATAGTATTTGGTGAGTTAATGGGTTAGTCGGCGAACTAATATGTAGTTGAGTAGGTTGACGAGTAATTGGAGCGCTAAAGAGACGGTTTAGTAGCTTAATTAAGAAACGATCAATACGGTCATTGTATAGACTTATAAAGTTCAGGGGTACATCATAAAGTTTCTCAAATGTAGGGGTACATCATAGAAAACAAAAAATCTCGGGGGTACACCATAGAATTTCCCTTTATTTAATTTTTTTTTTAAATGATTGATATGGAGGGAGTAGTAGCTTTTGTTTCATATATAGTGTTAAACAAATTTATATTTGGCTCAAAAATTTTGGAAGTCACACGCAGAATTGAACATCTAGCCTTAAAACTTTCGCAAATTCTCATTTGTAATGGACACTTTTCGTCACAAGCTTGTGACGGAGCAAATGTGTAATACCCCGAATAAAATAAACTTGAAAATATATATAATAATAGGACTATCCGAGACGCTGTAGAATAAACTCGTATAAAGTAAATATGTCAAGACTAGTATAAAAAGTAACCCGTTTAATTTTCTTATAACGTAAATTTTACTAGATAATTATAAAAAAAAAAGGAAAAAAAAAGGAAATCAAATAAATTACGCTAAGTACTCCACGTGTGCCTAGGTAATGACTCACCAAAGTTAATCATTCTCACCCATCTAAACTCCTAGAGGCAAAGGGTAATTAAGAAGCCTTGGCATTTATACGGAGTACACAAATAAAATCAGACGAGAGAAAATCAAATGAAAGTTAGGAAGAGGGCCGGGGATTTGGGCGAGGGTAAAGATAGATCGTGTAGTATCAAGTGAAACACAGTAGTTATGACAACAATACTTACCCAATATCAACCTAAATAGTAAGATATGATTTCAGGACCTTTCGTCGTTATAATTAATTATATACATAAATGAAATAAGAGGATAGTATAAGTAATTGTTTAGATTATTTTATCCGTAAGATTTGTAGTAGAGCCTTTATAATGCTAGTATGATTTCGAGACCCTTCATCGATATAAGTAATAGTTTATATTATTTTATCCGTAAGTTTTATATAAGATCAGTTATAATGGTCGTATGATTTCGGAACCCTTTGTCGATACAATTAAGGATTTATTTTAAAATAAGACAATGTTAGAAATAATTGGTTATCATAAATTTATCGTAAATCTTATCTTATGACTGTTATACCCCGTCTATGTTATATTTATGTCTTATATGTCATAATGTTTGTCATGTTGCTACTTTTATTATAATGTACATTTGGCCAATTGTAGCATTCGAGATACGATTATTGGATAGAGATGACATTATTTTGTAACCTGTGTACACGGAAGGGGGCGCGGCTCCATGTGAACTACGGTTCTGTTATCCGGCAATAGCCGAGGTGGGTCTTAGACCTGAGGATCTTATCCTGTGTACATGGAGGTGGGTCTTAGACATGAGGGAGTGTGTATCTCCGTATTGTCTCTCTTGTTCGGTAATGGTAGACCGACACTAATGTGATATGAATATGTGTTCTTATGAAAATAAGAAATGATATGATAATTGGAGACCTGACAGGTTGACAAGAAATACTGTATGATGTTAAGTTATTATACTTGGGTAATTTATTGTACTCACTGACGTGATATTAATGAGGAATAAGGAAAAATGAATAATGAAAAAGACATAAGGCTGGTGGAGGCAACCAGAGTCATACTCAGCCTGTGGTTGGCAGATCCCGTTATTTTGATATATTTTTCAGGTACAAGTATCGGGGGGGTCAAGAGTGAGAAACTCCATATAGAAGACGAGACGTATAAGATGTTTAATTAAATAAATAGAGTTTGTAGTTTTAGTTTTATAAGTGTATTTATTTTATTGTATAAGCCTTGTATTTTCCGGAGGGAAAATACGGCGGTGACGCCCTGTAATTCCGTTGCTGTATATTATTAATATAAAGAGCTATTTTGAGCTACCTACCTGTTTTTCGGGGCGTTACAAAATGTGACCATTTTTATGGAAAATGTAACCATTATATGACTGATAACAGTTTATGGATGATTAATTTTTATTATAAAATGGCCACATTTAGTCCGTCACAAGCTTGTGACCGTCACAAGAGAGACCAACTGTAAATTGAATTAAAGGTTATGCCCCTTCACGTGATAAAATGATGTACTCCCTCCATTTGGGTCAATTGTTCTAATATTTTCTTTTGAATGTTTAAGTCGTTGTCCTTTTTATATGAGGAATATTTTCTATGAGTAATTAGATAACTATTATCCGCTTGTCGTCTCCTAATTGTAACCACAAACTAGGTAGCACGGACACTTCTCCTAACCAGCCGTCCCGTGTCGGACACTGTGTCGGACACACGGACACACGGAAACCTATAAAAAAGGAATGTGAGATTGAAAGACTAGAAGAGGTTGATTAGAAGATGAGTTTGGGTGAGAAAATTGATTAGAAGAAAAGTTTAGGTGGAAAATGAGAATAAATTATAGTTAAAGTCAAGTTTTACACTCAATTATTTACATTTAATAACAAATACTAATACAAAAATAAAATTGTTTGTTATTTAAACCTATAAAATATATATTTTATTTAATTTAAATGCCGTGTCCCGTGTCCTAAATTTCACGAGATGCTGTATCACGTGTCCGTGTCGTGTCCGTGTCCGTGTCCGTGTCCGTTTTGGTGCTACCTAGACCACAAATGCTCATCTAGTCTTTCCTTGTTCTTTGTGTCAAAATAAAAAGACAACAATTGACAGAGACAGAGAAAATATCTCTAATCTTGTGATATAATTTGGTGAATTATTTTAGTTTTTGAATATTACTCCGTATTATTTAACAAAGAAAGATTTCAAGTTTGCTCACTTGCATTCGGATTTCATAAAGTTGACGATAATACTCTAAATGTATATAAAATTAGAAATCAGTGAAACATTAAAGAAAATCACATTGGCCGACTAAAAGAAATAATTACTTTGGCCGACCAAATGCATTGACCACCATACAAATTTACTGAAGAAATAGACATACAACGAAATTAAGGTTATAAAAAACAAACATACGAACTTGAAAATGATGTTCAGTTTTGCAATTAGAGAGTGTATCAAGTGTGAATCAACATGATGACTTCATTTTTGTCTGTTTATTTTCCATTTTGCCTTTAATTTTGTCAGTGACTTCTTTTGACTTTAGAATAACGCCCACTAAAGGAAGATTCATATAAAATGTTAAAAAGAAAGGCTTATGATTGTTGGACTTGATAAGTGCCTTCTAATGATCTGATAATATCGCGTCAAATAGACACTTAGTGGTGGGTGTCCACTTTACTATGGATCCTCAGCATCTCCTTTGAAGGTTCTACTTTTTTCCAAGATATTTTTGTGTATCATAATCTTTGCATACGACGTATATGTTATCATGTCCATTTTCATTTGATAATTGTTAAGCACTCAATTTGTGTAATTTTCTAATCTATAGTGAAGGTGATTTGCCTTCATGTTAGGTAGAAATGATGAACCTGTCAATTACTTCCTCCATTCAACTCCACTCTACCAAAAAAACTTTTTCACATTTGCCGAGACGTGTTTTACACGATAAATATCGTTAGCTACGTGTTTGCAAAAATTATAAAAGTTAGATATTAATAATGTACTCGTAAAGACGAATCAAACAAGATCACACATGAATATATTTTTTACTTATATATTGAAAGAAAATTGCAATTATATGATCGCTTGTAAATAGTGTACAAAAAAGAAAGTGGTAGAGTGGAGTTTAATGGAGGAAATAATAACTTATACTTCCTCCATTCAACTTCACTCTACCAAAAAAAAATTTCACATTTGCCGAGACGTACTTTACACGGTAAATATCGTTAGCTACGTGTTTGCAAAAATTATAAAAGTTAAATATTAATAATGTACTCGTAAAAACGAATCAAACAAGATCACACATGAATATATTTGTTACTTATATAATGAGAGAAAATTGCAATTATATGATCGCTTGTAAATAGTGTACAAAAAAGAAAGTGGTAGAGTGGAGTTGAATGGAGGAAGTACAACGGCTTATAATTTGAGAGTGTTTAGACTTGACATTTGACATTAGATTTGACAAATTCTGACCTAGCCCACTTTAACCGGGTCAAAGACTCAAAAATCTTGATCGGCAAATCGTTGACCCAAACCCTAAATAACCTTTTTTTAGGATCAAGACTTGCCCCCAAACAGGTTAACCCGTTAGGTTTGGATTGACCTGTTGGGTCAAGGATAAATAATTTTATTTTTAATAAAATAGTATTCCCTCTTATCCACACCAAATATTACATTAACTTTATCACACTTATCAAGCCGCGTTTTGCGACTTTAATATATTTAGGGTAATGATAACGCCACTATTATTTTTATTAATGTCGCTCAAATTGTAAGAGGGTGAATAGTAAAACATCCATATAATTTGCTTGTAATTGAGTGGCATTAACAAAATTGGTAGTGGCGTTATCACTGCTCTATCTTTAGTTACACATTATTAAAAATTAGAAAAATTTGATATTCTTAAAACATTCATGACGATAAATCAAACAAGATATCACATAACTATATTTTCTCTTATATTAGAAATTATATCAAAGATTCCCTACAACCAATAATAGTGCAAAAAAGTCAATCTAACCTTTTCGTCTGGATAGGAGGTATTAACATTTATATATTATATTGAAAATATAGTTAAATAATAATTAATTTAGCCCTTTCAATTAAAAAACTCAATTTTATATAACTTTTATAACTTTTTAATAGTAAAATAATTATTAACGTAAGTTAATTTCTATAACTGTAATAATATAGTTACTGTAATAATTTAACAAGATCACAATAAATATTAATGTTAATTATGCCTTAATTTTTAAAAAATACATTTGCATTTTAAAAATGGTAAAAAAAACAACTAAGCGTTAGAAACTATTTTTTTACCCGTATTCAATCTATCCCTAACCTGGCCCTGACCCGTATTTGACCCGATTTATGTTAGACCCAATCCCTATTCTCACCTGACCCGTATGACCAAGATATAAATAAAATTCAAATTTGATAACTCTTTTTTATTAAGAATAAAGATAGTATTGATTAACGAAAAGCGATAGAGAAATATATAGGAATCCTTATTACGGAAAACATCATGCTCGTTATTCTAGATTAACTTTTTAGTTTAAAATATTATGCTTACGAGTGTTAATCTCATGTAGTATTAAAATCTAAAGCTAGTGACCCGAGGTCCTAAGCTCAATTCTCAAATCCTTTTAACACTCGTAAGTGAAATTTTAGCAAATTATATATGACTGTATGAGGGAGCTTGTGTATAATTGAATCTTCATGACCCGTGAATATTCGAGTGACCGAAAGTATTAATATAACTACGTTCAGACACCAACTTAAAGCTAAGTTTTGGTTGAGAAAATTCTCTAATACTTAAAGTTGTTTTTCCAACACATTATACTCTACCACCAACTTATATACATCGTCAATAGCCTTTTGATTGATTTTGATAACTAATTTTAATTGTTAATCTCTCCAAAGATACATATGTAAATAAAGTCATCAAAATGTTAAATTTGCTACCTTTGATTTAGTAGAACTGATAATTCACTTTATATCTAAAAAAGTATATGAGTAAGGCCATGTTCTTTTGGAATTACCGTAGTGTGCTTAGCTATCGACTTGGTGTTCCGTTGTTCACAATGTCTAGGATTTGTCATGCTTGTTTCTGGGTCTTTGCTGGTGATGTCTATGGTGATTATGTTGTGCCCTATGCTGCTACTGTGGGCATTAAGTATCGGCATAACCTCGTTCACGGCACTCTTTTAGATATCTACTTTAGGTATGAATTTATGCTGGTAAGGAGGTCGGTATTGGTTTGATTGATGGGCATAGTAAGCCCCTTCCTCTTATTCTTGGGACATGGAGTACAATGTGTGTGTCGATCTAATTAGGTCCTCTTCCTTGACTCGGTCTGGGATGTCTGATTTTGTACTTGGACGGGTAGTCTTTGTTGCTGTTGAGCATAAGTGTGCCAAGTACTGGGATTTGTCTATTGTAGCGGGTTATGGTTTCCTACCCTTCTCTTACTCTTTGTTGGGGAAGCTAGATCCGGATGTTGTTGCCTTGCTCAACGGATTCAAAAATACTATGTGTCTCAGGATGTCCTGGCTCATGTTGCCGCTTACATTTTTACTAGACCTGCCTTTGCTAATGGTAAGCGAGTGGGCGCATAGATAGTATCTCGGTTGCCCACTAATTTCTTGTAAACTTTTTTTTGATCTTAATAAAAGTTGTGGCTCATAGATAACAATGCTTTTGTGGCTTCCCGTTTGCAGTCTGCAGTTTTGCAGGCTACGCTGCTACGGCCTTCTGGTATTGTAGATGCTGGTCCTACTTTTGACGATGCCTTGCGGGTGTTTTCGGAGGCTACAGGTTCTGATTTTTTACATGATCCTAGTGAAATTGCTGCCCTTAAACTTATGAAGAAATTGGCAGATATATTTCGCGACGGTTGCTGCTTCTTCAGAATCTATTTTCTCTTTGACACCGCGTCAGCTTGCGTTGTGGAAGTCTCAGCAAGGTGCCCACGCCTCTGATTGGCTGCGTGCGGTTCCTATCTCTGGGTTGGGTCAGACGATGAACGTGAGGACTTACCGTTATTCACGGTATCTAGGCCTTGTCCTGCTTGCTCTCGGGTTTTTGCTGATGATGTGTATGGGGACCACGCTGTTTCTTGTACTGGTACTGTGGGGGTTAAGTATCGGCATAACCTCGTTCGTGACACCTTATTTGACATATGCTATAGGTCTGGTATTTCTACGGGTAAGGAGGTTGATATCGGTTTGGTTGACGGACATGGCGGATCTCTTCGTCCTGCGGATTTGCTACTTTATTCCTGGGACAGAGGGCGTGATGTGTGTGTTGATTTGACAGGGTCTTCCCCCTTGACTCAGACTGAGATGTCCGATTTTGCGCCGGGACGGGTTGTCGCTGCTGCTGCTGCTGCTCAGCGCAAATGTGCTAAGTATGGAGATTTATGCGCGGCTGCTGGCTATGGTTTCCTACCCTTCTCTTTCTCTTCGCTTGGAGAGCTGGGCTCGGATGCTGTTGACTTGCTCAAGCGGATCCAGAAATTCTAGGTATCTCAGGATGCTGGGCTCGGGTGGCCGCTTATATCTTTACTAGGCTTAGTTTTTCTATAGCTAAGGGGGTGGGGGCCCAGATTGTGTCTCGGCTCCCCACCAACTTCTTGTAAACTTTACATTTTATTTTAATGAAAGCTGCTCGCATCTTATAATAAAAAATAAATAAATAAATAATAATAATAATAATAATATTATAAGATGCGCACAACTTTCATTAAAATAAAATGAAAAGTTTACATGAAGTTGGTGGTATAATAATCTTAATACTGGTTGTGGCTCTCGGTTATGGTTTCTTACCTTTCTCTTTCTCTTTCTCTTTGTTGGGAGAGTTGGATACGGGTGCGGTTGCCTTGCTCAAGCGGATTCAGAAATTTTCTATGTCTCAGGATGCCGGTGCACGTGTTTTGCTAGACTTTGATTTGTTATTGCTAAGGGAGTGGGGGCGCAGATAGTATCTCAGCTTCCCACTAATTTCATGTAAAACTTTATTTTTATATGAATGAAAGCCGTGTGCATCCTTTATAATAATAATAATCTTAATATATTTCGCGAAGGTTGCCGATATATCGGACTCTGTTTTATCTTTTAGTCCGCGACACGTGCCTTTATGGAAATCTCAGCAGGTTGCTCACTCCTCAGATTGGTTGCGAGCAGTTCCTATTTCTGGTTTAGGGATGACTATGAATGGAAGGACGTATCGTAGTGTGCTTAGCTATCGACTTGGTGTTCCGTTGTTCGCGGTGTCTAGGCCTTGACATGCTTGTTCTCGGGTCTTTGATTGGGATGTATATGGTGATCATGTTGTGTCTTGTGCTGGTACGGTACGACACTCTTTTAGATATATTCTTCAGGTCTGGAATTTCTGCTAGCAAGGAGGTTGACATCGGCTTGGTTGATGGCGGATTTGTTCCTTTACTCCTGGGACAGGGGACGAGATGTGTGTGTCGATTTGACGGAGTCTTCCCCTTGACTCAGTATGGGATGTCTGATTTTGTGTCTGGTCGTGTTGTTGCTGATGCTGCACGGCGTAAGTATGCCAAGTACCGGGAGTTGTGCATGACGTCGGGTTATGGTTTTCTACCCTTCTCTTTCTATTCTATGGGTGAGCTAGATACAGATGTTGTTGCCTTGCTCAAGGGGATTTAGAAATTATATGTGTCTCACGATGGCAGGGCTCGAGCTGCCGCTTATATTTTTTCTACACTTAGCTTTGCTATTGCAAAGGGAGTGGGAGCCAAGATAGTATCTAGGTTACCCGCTAATTTCATTTAAATTTTATTTTGAGCTCAATACAAGTTCCGATTTATAATTAAAAAAATAAAAAAAATAATAATAATAATTTGAAACGAGCGTTTAGAGAGGGAGAGAGGGAGAAGGGTTTCTGCGTTTTTTGAACGGTGCTTCTGGAGATTGCCGCCCCGCCGGCCACCCTATCAATACGGGCCACGCAGACCTCTCGTCGTCGAGCCATGGTGGGTTTTTTTGTGGTTGTTTTGTGGTGTTGCGTTTGTTTCGCGTCTTCGGCATTGAGGTTTAACTAGGGTTCGCTTGTTCGTGCTTTCACGTTATGCCTACCGGTGGTTGTTGCCGTTGTTCAACGTGGGTGGCTCTCGTCGACCTTCTAATCTCACGTCGGTGGCTGTGGGTGGTCGGCTTGTTTTCAACGTGGGCAATTCGTGAGTTTTGTTTGGTTGTGCGGTGGTTTTTACCATACTTTAGCCGGGCTGCTTGGCTGCTAGTGGTTGTCGTTGTGCGATCAGACGTCTAGGTTGCTGGTGTTTGTCGTGGCGGCTTAGAGGGTGTTCTACCGGCGTTGGTTTGGGCTGTTTTATGGGTTAGGGTTTTCTTTTATTTAATTCTTTTCTTTGATTTTAATTTTTTGTCTCTTTTTGCATGCGTTTTTTTTCATGCGCATTTAAGTTGTTGTTGTCATGCCTGATCTTGTACAGGTCCATTGTCCTTTTGTGGGTCTTTGCGGTTGCCATGATGGTAGTGGTAATTGACTTGTTAAAATCTACATGATCACCCATCTGCGTGACCGTCATTTTCGGGGTGGTGCTTAGATAATTACACGTCAAACTCTTTCCTCTTGTCTGGCTGTTTTTTTCTGCGGCAAAGGTTACGTTTAACGGTATGGGTACTTGGTTATGTGGTTTATTCTTTAAAAACTAAAACTTTGCGTTCTAAGTGTCGCCATGGATCGGATTTTGTTGCACCTCCGGATTCTGGTGATGGAGTAGCTCGTTTTATACTTTATGTTTTTCCCAGACCGCTTCCTCCGTCTTCATTGTCTGATGTGGGTGTGGATTCCGATTTAGTGGGTGGTTTAGATGTGGCTTATCTTCATCTCTTATTCCCTAGGGGGTTGTGTACTGTTAAGTCCATTCCTCCTCGATGTCGTCTTGGGTTTTTTCGGGTCTTAGAGGGGGCTCTTGATGATTTTGCGGGCTCTCTGGATGACCTAACTTGATGGATTAAATTGCATGTGTTGCCCCTTTGTGTTCTTAAGACCTTCTCCCCTAGAAGTAATCATGAGTGTAGGTCTGTTTTCAAGCGTCAGCGTTAAGAGGAGAGAATTTCCGGTGCCATTCGTACTTGGGGGGTGTCTGGGGGCACTTGCAGCTCCTGCGTGAGACATTGGTTGAGTTTTCTCCTTCTTTCGTTGTTGAGGAGATCCTTAATACGAGTAAGCTAAATATTCGGCAGGGTCGGCGGATGATTTGTGCTTAA